>PISX010004030.1:0-127538 GCA_004024625.1 Mellivora capensis
TTTATAAAAAATAAAAATTAAAAAAAAAGAATACACACATAATCACATGAGATCCAGGTTCATGCAAACATGAGCAGAATGAGAAGGAAGGTCTGATGAAAGGTGTAATGAGAATCCCTACAACGGTGAATAAATCTAGTTAGGGCTTTGTGGTTCTGAACTTCCCTGATCACTTCAACAACTTTCTCCTCGACTACATGTTGTTTCTATAGTGTTAAAGTTTCAGATCAACAGAATAATGGGTGTTCTTGTGTCCGATTTTTAAATGCACAAGGAGTAAGTCTACAGGGCAGAAAAAATTCCCATCTTCCAGGTGGGCTATCTTTGTTCACAATGAAAAAAAAAACAAACACTCTTTCTTAATAGCTTAATTTTAAGACAACTCTCCAGGGGGTCTTTACTCATTGCCACAATCTCCAATTGTACTGGAATGGAATGTGAGGATTACAATAATTTTTCTATTGATATACTAACACTGAATACATAGAAAGTTAGAGAAGCATTGTATCACTATCATTTTGATGCACAAAATAAACATTATCCACTTTACTTTCTTTTACTATTTAAAGTCACATTTTAATTACTTAAATTTTACAAGTAGGAATGTAGCCGAGTGTCTGAAACTCTTGTTTCTGTTCAAGTTAATTCAGATTGTCCATCCATGCATGAGACCAGCTGAGCTATGAAATTGGGCAGCATGTTTTCTGGCAATAATGAGGAGATAATATTCCTTAGGAGTATTTTAGTGACATCACTATTGAT
Organism: Mellivora capensis; assembly: GCA_004024625.1. Lineage (NCBI taxonomy): Eukaryota > Metazoa > Chordata > Mammalia > Carnivora > Mustelidae > Mellivora > Mellivora capensis. The sequence goes on from PISX010004030.1 coordinate 763, forward strand.
AGGTTAATTGGAAATAAAAATGTAAAGCTTTCTTAAATCACTAGAATAAAAAGCCTCTGGTTTATCATGGCCTCAAAATGCACTTTTTGAACTCTCCCCACTTGGCAGTTTAGGTTAATAACGGTCTGATTAATGTAACTGTGGCTAGTCTCAGAGTTCCACGTACATCCCATGGCAAATCAGCCACTTCTAAAAGGAGACTTTCCCACTTAAACCTTGATTCACAGTCATTTTTGTTCCCCCCACTCCTTTCCCAAATGACCTGAGAAACGACTCCTGCATCCAGGGCATGGAATGTTGGATGGAGATAAGACATGCAGTTTGATGTGAGGTCATGACACATGACTTGAGTTGTGACTCTGGCATATGAGAAACTCTCCATGTTCAGAGACCAGAGAACCCCTTACTGCAATTTAGTGAGTTTCATAATTAATGATTTTGACAAAGATAGCTAAGGTGACATTACTCTACCAGGTATCCTAACTAGACTCAAATCATCTTCAGTTCTCTGTGTGAACATTCACACTTGGTCGACCACATGCAAGCATTTAGATTGCTCTCCCTTTACTAACCTCTCAATTACCCAGGAACTTATGATGCGGTCGTGTACCACCCGGATGAAAAAGTTGACCCCTCACAGTAATTAGCACTTACTGAGCATAGTTGTATGCCAAATATTTTCCTGGTAAGTTAGAAGCATTAGCTCATTTAATTCTCAAAAAAAACAAATGAGCAAACATACTCTAGAGACAACAAAGAGAAATTCGAATTAAGTTTGGGAAGCAGAATTCTAACTCATAGATATAAATATATCTAGATATCTATATCTGAGTTAGCTATCTATATCTCTCTCTCCATAGCTATAGATCTGTAATTTACTGGCAGCTAGCCAATTAACTTATGAATGATGCAGAGTGGGTGCCATGGGCGCCAAGAGACCAGGTTAGACTTTGCATGGTTAGTTACTTCGAGCTGTTCCACGCCACTGACTGTACCCCTTAATTTGGGCTAGCAGGTACTTTTAACACTTGGTGTGGATGGACATCCAAGAATGACTTGGATCCACTTAATCATGCTTCTCTGATCCTTCCACTTCCTCCAGTGTGTTTTCTGTCCTTGGTCCTTGCCTTGGATGATGGCGCTCATCATCTCTTCCCTTCAGTTTCTTACACTTCCAAGTCATCTTTGGCTATCTCTAGTGTGGTCCCTCAAACCTGCCTGGGTTCACCATTTTACCACTACTTTTAAAGGCTGACCCCTCCTATATGGTCTCTGTATAATCTTGTATTGTTTTTGGTGTGATGCTGTCTCATCATTTTGTAAATATGGGCCACGTGTCACCAAAAAGACTGAGTATAAATGTGTGAGTGGAAAGTTTCAAATTCATCAACATTTCTAGGAAAAACAATTCCACAGGCTTATCCTGCTGGAGAATCTTTGGTTTCTAATCACCTTTGTTTTCGAAGGATACCACATGGCTACTGTCACGTGGTTGACTGAAGTGTTTCTAGGCACTGAGGTATAAATGCATGATTGATTGATTTTTCCAATAACTGCTACTAGCTGTGCTCTGTTGACCTCCCTCCACCGCTTCCCCTCTGGGTAGTACTCCAATTCCATTATCTTTCAACACTTGCAGCTATTAAAAAAGCCAAGTGCAGTTAGCACTGCAATCTTACTTTCAATTAAAAGCTCCCCTTCCCACCACAGACTGGGCTGAAGGCTTGAACCACTTACATGGGGAAAGAGTCTTGTTCTCTCTCTCCCAACACCTCCTTCTTTCTCCTCTCAGTCTGCTAGAGAAGCTCTGATGGCCAGGTAGTGAAGAAGTTAGTGAAGAGTTACTGGTGGGTACCTGCCTTTCTCTTTTTGTTGCTGTTCTAGGTGGTGGTTCTCAATCCCATGTTCATTTTGTGCCAGGAACTGTCTTAGGTGCCGGGGTATTATGGAATGAAGGAAGATAAAATTTCTGAACTCAGGGAACTTAAAGTCAGTGGATATCCAAATGCTACCTCTCTCCTAAGGATGCCTTGGGTCACTTCTTTGGAAGACCTGATGTGGCATTTCTATGTTGGGACACAGTGATGAGGTTGGCCTCTTCTTCTGCCATTTGGCAAAATGAGTAATGTAACCTACAGCCTCTTTCAGCAGGGGTCCCTTCAGCCAGAAAATATCCCACCAGAAAGGTGGTTTAAGCCCCAAAGCACCTTCTATAGTGTTGACTCAACCCATGGGGAATGGTGGGAATCCAGACTGCCCTAGAACTCCTCTTCTTGTTTTCTCTCTTTCCTCTTTCTCTCCCTTCCCCTGCTCATCAAGGTCTCTTGTGGATTCACCAGCTCAGCCCCTTCTAGATAAGAAACAATTATCAGCCTCCTTTGAGATAGAAGGCGAGGAGGGTCAAACATTCTCAATCTTGTGGGAGGGGAACAGGGCAAAAATCTAGTATCTCTTTTCCCCATGGGGGATGAGGTAGGGAGGAGGGATGATTAATGCTTCTCAGACTCTGTTTTCTCCCAAAGAGAAACTTTTACTTCTACTCTGCATTGGGAGAGTAGAGGAAAGGACAAATCAGAAGGACTAGTTCTGTGAAACAGCAGCTCCCATCAGGCCACCCAAGGACATGGCTGCCCTCATTATGGCTGATTCCCTAAGTCAGGCTGAGCCCTTACACCATCATATCTCATGGAGAGAAAGAGCAGAATAAAAACAGTGAGTTGAATGAAGCATGGAGATTATCTGTTAGTTTTGCTCATCATTCTTACTCTGGATAATTGAAAAATGACCTCGTTTTCATTTCTCCTTTGAGTTCCTTAACAACCAAATTTTTTGAAAAAAGTGGGTTCCTGAGTACAATGTGCATAAAGGTGTTTATTATTACATATTCTTCTAAAGGTTTTAGTAGTTTGTTTTTCACACTCAGTCTTTAATCCACCTGGAACTGATTTCTGTGTGTGGTGTGAAGTAGAGATTCATTTTTATCTGTATGGATAACCACTTGTCCCGGCACCAGTTATGGGGTCTCCCGACCCTGACTTGTGAGGCTGCCTCAACCACATGTTGGGTCTCCATACCAATCGGTCTTTTCCTGGGCTTCCCACAGTGTCCTTTGGTCAATATGGCCAGCCCAGTGCCAGCATTCCTATTAGCTTGAGTCCTGTCGCCCTATACATAAATCTTGAAATCTTGTAGGTCTTTTATAATCTCACATTTTTAGTCTCACATTTACTCTCATTTTCAAATACATTATTTCTAAAATCTCTAGGTTCCATATAGTGAAAAATAATCTGAATTGCAGGCCTAAGAAAAATACCTACACTTTATCTCTTCACTTCACTTGCAAAGTATCATAAAGTGCCAATTGCTAACTCAAATATTTTAATTGTAATTTGCAGACAAAGGTTTTATTAGAAGTTAATCCATTAGCTGTTTAAGAGGTCTTTAGGAAATGAGAAGTATTTTTCCCAAAGAATTAAATTAATCATATAAAAGTGGAATTATTTTAACCATCCTGTCATTTTCTTGGTGACATATTTAGGGAATGACTGAGTTATAAAGGATAAACTATTTTTTCTTGGCCTCATATGGTATATTTTATAATAGTGGATCATTTAATGCCCGACTGCCTATTCCAGCCCATTCAAAAGTGGGTTTTCCCCAGGAGTATGCAGCAGAATTACCTAGGGAAATTTTAAGAATCATTTGGTCCCTTTTCAAATTTCGATACTCTCAAGAAAGTTTTAAAAGCAATAATACACCACTAAAAAGGCAGAGCTTTTGCCTCTCTACTAGAAGAACACTGATGCTATCTATTATTATGACTGTATAAAACTGTCAAGTATGAGCTTCCCCAAACTTTTATTCCATAAGTGGCCTTGTTGTATCAAGAAACGGTATCTTGTTTATATATATATATATATATATATATATATAATAGTATTATTACAGTATTATATATATGTAGTATAGTATAGTATTTATATATATATATGTATATACATATATATATATAATTGTGACATGCCTCTTTGCCCCCTTGTTTCTGCCATGTTCTCTCGGTCATTTCCAGTGTATTTCTATTCTCTAGTTTTCCTTTTCTAAATATAAGCTTTAGTGGATCCCTGGGAGCTACATGGAAACGTTGCATATATTCATTTCATGCCAAGAAATATTGATGTGCCAATGATAACAGTGTGGCCAGTTTAAAAAGGCCAGCACAAATGAGTGGGCTACAAACAACCAGCAACTTAAAAATTCTGCAATTCACTGATTCCTATACTCTTCTTACGATGGGTGAGGACATTCTGTGTCATCTCCCACACGACACACCGGAGCCATTTTTTCCCTCGAGAGGCCTCTCTAATTTACCTTCAGAAGCTAAGGAGCTTGGGCATGTAACATATCTAGTTCAAAGGAGGCTGCCTATTCAATACATGCCTGTAGGGACCAGGCTGGGAGGCTACCATAATTGCACTTTGCCGGCTCAGAGTTCCTTTTAGGGTATCCAACATCTACCGTTCAAAGTCACTGTCTCAAAACAACTAGTTGACTTGCTTCCTTTTCCCTGCAGAAGAGTCTGAACCTTGATCTGGATCATGCAACTCTACCAATCTGCTTTCAGATCTAGGTGGTGCTTGCTTCCTCTCCTCCTTGGGCCACTCTCTTGAAAACAGACTCCCAGACCTGCGTGACATCTCGCAGAGCTGTTGTTTTATGTCCTAGGTAGGACCCACACAATTTTGCAGAGCAGGTAACAAGAACACAAATCATCATCCCAGGGTCACCAAAAGGGCCACCTGGATTAGTTACAGAAAACAATGCAAGGACTAAACACAAACCTAAATTTTATTTATATATATATATTTTTTTTCCAACCTTCCCAACCTTTCATTAAGCACTAAGTAGTGGAAAGTCATTTACAAATTAAACTTTACTTCAGAAAGGCAATAAATGATATGTAAGTGCAGAGCTGCTTTGATTGAAACAGGGTTGTGGGTATCGGGTAGTACTCAGGTTCCTGCTAACTTTACCCCCATCTTATTTCCTGGCTTCTTTTCCAACCTCAGGAGTATCTTTGAAGTCCTGGGGATTATCTTTTTTATATGATGAAAAAGGCATGTGGGGAAAAGGGCCCCGTCTTACATGTTTCTGTCCTGTTCTGTGATACCCCCGGGGCTAGCTGGAAGTCCAGTCTTTCCTCATATCTATCTGTTGAAGGCCCATTAGGACCTCACTCAACTGTCATTTCTTCTAAGGATTTTCTCTGAGATAAAATTGATCTTCCCTATGGCAAATGGTCAGTGTGTTTTATCATAACTAGAAGGGTTGCATGTCTTAGATGTGCTAGGATAATCTCAATTTCTAGTATTAGAGCACTAAGGTACTCTCTTGGACTCATTTTTTTTTTTTTTTTGTCAGACCACATTTCAATTTTAGTTTTAAAAATATGGTTATGATAGGGTGCCTGGGTGGCTCAGTCAGTTGAACGTCTGACTCTTGGTTTCAGCACAGGTCATGACCTCCGGGTAGGGAGACTGAGCCCTGGGCTGGACTCTGCACTCAGTGTAGACTCTGCTTGAGATCCTCTCCCTCTGCTCCCCCTCCCTGGCTTGTGGGATATATAGCTCTCTCTCCCAAATAGATAAATAAAATAAATCTTTAAAAATATACATGGCTATGATAATTATAGCTCTTGTTGCAGTCAGCTTTATTCCTGAGTGATCGATCGATGTAGACATCATTAAGGATATATTTCTAAAGGGTAGGGATTGTCTTTGCACGGTAGATATGTCTTGATCCCTATTCTGTGATGGGGAAGCTCACGTTACCCAGGTGGTAAGTAAGCTCAAGTCTGCCCAAATCCAGCCTCTTTCCTTTATGCTACTCTGCTGCCCAAAGTACTTCACTGTTTCTCTGTATACTCTAGAAACATTTACTCTAGCAAATGCTGAATATATATGTGCTCAATTGCTCAGAATTGAAAGCACACATGACTATATCTAGGCTGTGAATTGAAATATTTCCTTTTCATGCTTGCATGATTCAGAAAGGAACATTATACTGGCCTTCAGTGCCATCTGAACTCTCTCTCCTGGCTGAAAAGCCAAGTGAATCCATTGGGATTTTTAATTTCCTGGCAGTCTGTGGTTAAGGAAACTAGCACCCAAGAAACACAGTGGCTCTGTGACTGGCAATGTCCGAGCCCTGCTGGCTTATCTGAGTGCAGGCTGGGATCAGTTCTCCACACTGCTGAGGTCTGTCTGTTGCTACCTACAACACTCCCAGGGGGTGTACTTTTCAGCTACTAGAGGACAAAAGAAAACAAACTGGCTGGCGTGTCTCATATTCCCTGATATCTAGGAGTTCTGCTCCCTGGCTTTGTACTTGTGAAGAATGATACAGGGGGCAGCTTCTGAGAACATCTGTAGAGGATGGGATAGAGGAGGGGAGGTACCCAGCAAGATGAAGAAGGAAGCTGTTGTACTCCTTGCCAGTATTGTTGGAAGCCTGGTGTAAAGACAGGGGCATTAAATAGAGGTTTCTATTGGGCATGTTATTCTAAACCTCCTGAACACCCATAAGGTGGGAAGTGTTGTGCTAAGACAGTGGAGGATTTGGAGATTATTATGATACACTAACATGTATCAAAGCCTTTACAATATAATGCATTAAATTTTACTACAAACTAAAGGCATGGTTAAACATATTTTAAGATGACTTTCTACCTCATACCATATGCAAAAACCAATTGCTGATGGACTGTGGATTTATATGTGAAAGGTCCAACTTTAAAAGTTATTAAAAATATGACTTTAAGGGGTGCCTGGGTGGCTCAGATGGTTGAATGTCTGCCTTAGTCTCAGGTCATGATCCTGGGGCCCTGGGATCAAGCCCTGCATTGGGTTCCTTGCTCAGTGGGGAGCCTGTTTCTCCCTCTCGCTCTGCCTGCCTCTCTGCCTACTTGTCTCTCTTTCTCTCTGTTAAATAAATAAGTAAAAATCTTTTAAAAAATATGACTTTAAGATAGCAAAGGATGGCTTAAGGCACAAAAATGCAAGTAATACAAAATATTTATATTTTTGAGTATAAAAAATTAAGAAGGTGATTTCATCAGAAGAAATTATAAAGAAAAAGGAACTACCACAAACTGGGAACAGATATATGCAGCACATATTACCAACCAAAATACAATATCTATCATGTCTAAAAATTAATCAGGAAAAGACAACGGCAATGGGGCAAGAGATACCAACTTAAGAATCAAAGAAGAGGAGAATGAAGAACTCGAGCATATAAAAAGATGTTTGTTAATAGTCAGGAAGAACATCAAAACCATAAGGATATAGCATTTTACATCCACTAGACTAACAGAAATTTAACTTCAACTTCATATCAGACATTGACAAGGATATAAAGCAGGGGGGACCCGTATACAGCATGGAAGAGTATATATATCGTTACAAACACTTTGGAAAATTATCTGGTATTATTTAGTCAACTTGAAGTTGTTCCCAGGACCCAGCAAATCCTCCTAGGAATAGATTCAGGAATTGTTGCCAGGAGAAAATCTTGTACATGTTTACCAGAAGAACTTTACAAGAATGTCTGTAATAGGGATATTTCTAATAGTCAGAACATGGAAACCACCTTAAGGCCCAACATGGATAAATAAATTTACATTTATATACCAAAGAACTATCCATTAGTGAAAATAAATAAATATTGGTAGTACATATTAAATCAGTGACTTTCGTCAACACATTGAGCTAAAATAATCAAGAAAATACAATTCTGTGTCTATAAAGTTCGATGACGTGACACTGAACAGTATCTTGTTGAGGAATATATCTATACATGGTAAAGTATAAAGAAAAGCAAAGGGATGATAAACACAGAATTCAGGAGAGGAGTTGCCTCTGGCAGATGGAGGGACAGCAATGAGAGGAGGTGAGGAAGCCTTCAAATATATTGGTGTTGTTCTATAGTGGTTGTGTGGGTACTTACTTTATTATTGTTACTGAAACTGTACATATATATTCCATAATCTCTCTTTTAGTGTATTTCATAATAAAAATGTATTCAAAAGTGTGCTATGGGGGTGCTGAAGTTGAGTGGGAGTGCGAGGTGAGGTGTGAATTAGCCCAGCTTCATGGGGAAGTCAGAGCTGGCCCTTGAGACATGAGTAGGGTTTTAAGGACAGAGATGGGCAGAGAGGGAATTCCACTTGGAAAGAAAAGGTTGAGGAAAGGCAGACAAGTGTGAGATGGCTGTGGTTGTCCTGGAATCAGGAACAGCTGGGATATAAACCATGGAATCAGACTGCAATGTAAGGACAGAAAGCTGTTTTGGGCCAGAACGTAGAGGGCCTTTTTTTTTCTTTTTAAAAAACAAAGCCAACAAAAAACAACCACCACAAACCAAAACCAAGACCAAAGCCAAAAACCTTGACACATTTAGATCGTATCCTGCAAGCAAAGGTGGGGTGTTGAAAAAATAAAAATTTTTTGATTATACCTGTGCTTTAAGGATATAATTTTGAAGGTAGTATGAAGCATGAATGGGAGAAATGAGATACTGGTGGGACTCATCTGGGTACTGGAATAGCTTAGGATAAAAAAGAGGTAGGTCTGTATTGTGGCAGTCAAGATGGAAGGAAATGAGGAAATGCCTAATTTGGGATCTGATGTAAGTTTCCTTCACATGCAATTCCAGAAAGACACAGACGGAAGCAGTGTGTACTGGCTTCCTTCAGGTCAGCCCTGCTCGGGACTGAGCACACTCCCAAGTTAGGTAGCTCATTGCAAGCATCGACTCAGCAACTTACTCCCCTATTCCCTTTGATATACCTCCCGGTTTTCTCTCTGGAGCTAGGAAGGCAATTTTTGAAAATGACCCAATATTCAAAATTCATTAATCCTTCCCTTTGCTTACTTACATTTGACCTTAACTTCTCTTTCTGGGCTCAGTCACTCTCTCAAGGTCTCATACAAAGCACAGTAATGCTAATAGGTTTAGGAGTCTCCTTCTCTTCCCGCAAGAAGACTAATATTGCTGACAGTGTCCTAAAGACTAGTGGTATATCATTCTTTGGGCAGATAATTACACAAAGTCGTGAGACACTGAGATGGCACAATGCCAAGAACTGATGGCTGGTTTGAAACGGGAAATGGGTGTTTTGGACATCCAACAGGCAGCTGGAAATTCAGGTTAGGGATTTAGGAGGGGTGTCAGTCCATACCTTCTAAAGTTGACCAAATAATGAGACAAGCCTGCCTTGAGGGTTACGCTGTTTTATACAGGATCAAAAAGGGGTGACGGATCCCAATACGGAGAAGTAGTACTTATTGAAAAACAAGCATCTTGTCAAGTTGAAGCACCCAGAAGTCAGAAACAGTAATGCACTTTTTATCCTGGCGAGGGCGGCAGCCATGCTCCACAGGTAAGAGCAGAGGTCATTTCTTTGTTCACCAGCGCAGGTGCTGGGAAGCCGTGGCAGGGAAAGAAGGGACCGGGGTCTGAGGGTGGTGTGTTGCCAAGGAAGTCGCACTCCAGGGGGCACCCAGAAAAAGACACACGAATGGCCCGGGAATCACATCTGAAGAATAGAGTATGCGGCTCTCAACATCTTCCGAATCGCTCCGCTGTGCCAACCAAATCCTGTGTGAGTCAGGATCAAGATGTGTTTCATGCCCACTGTTCCGACGAAGACAGAGAAGTGAGTGGTAGCCTGGGCAGGCTGAGTGACTCCTGGCCCACCCACCAGAAGAGCCGGCGGTCTGGGGGAGTGATGCAGTGACAAAGGGATCTCAAGCAGATGGCTCATTTGCATAAATGCTGGGAAGACATTTTTGTAAAAATGAAGAGGGAAGAAGATTTTGACTTATTCTCAGAGAAAGACAGAAAAATGATGGCTTAATACAAAGACGAAACTATCTTCACAAATCCTCCCCTCATTGAAGAGGCAAGTAAAATGTGTTTTTAGATCACAGTGGTGGTTTGTAAACTTTCTCATTCTTTTCCACAAGCAAAACCAAAACTCCCAAACAAAACAAAAACCATGAATAATTAAAATGCAAAGATTCTCTTCACTTGTAATTTATTCAATTTCTTCTCTGTCTTTTCCCACCAAGATGCTATCCTAACACTAACCCTTTGATTCCTTACCAAACCTTCAACTAGCCCTAATGGGAAGCTGCTTTTGAAATGGTTCAAAGTTAGGCATCCAATGGAAGAAGAAATAGGGCAGAGAAACGGAGCCCTCCTCACATGGCATAATGAACCCTGAATAATTGACAAGGGAGTCTAATGCCGGGCGAGCCGGCTCTGCTCCCTATGGCTTCCTTCTCTAATCAAGACAACGCTCTCGGGGCACCTGGGTGGTTCAGTGGGTTAAGCCTCTGCCTTTGGCTCAGGTCATGATCTCAGGGTCCTGGGATCAAGTCCCGCATTGGGCTCTCTGCTCAGCGGGGAGCCTGCTTCCCCTTCTCTCTGCCTGCCTCTCTGCCTACTTGTGATCTCTCTCTGTCAAATAAATAAATAAAAATTTAAAAAAAAAAAAGACAATGCTCTCCCTCCTTCTTGAAAGGGACTCATGTCACTCATTTAACACAATGTTCACCGGTCTGGCTCTGAGAAGGAAAAGGTAATGGATTTGATCTTTTCGAGAGGTTTTTCTTTCCCTTCATAAAAGGCACAGAGCAGAACCAAACAATAAAGGAAAACCTTGCATTTACAGATGATCTGAAGGGTGAGTCACAGTGATGGCTGATGGGTGACGGGGCGGCTCAGTGACACAGGCTGTGGGGACACAGAAAGGCTAACAGTTATGGAGGGATGAGTGCTCTGTTTACTGAGTATCAGCACCCAGAGGTAAGGAAAGACTGGGTGGGTGATCTTTGGCAATGCGGAGCCCTGGAAACGATCTACCCAAGGCCAGATGATGGTTTTATTTCTCCAGCTGGACTGCTCTTTCCTCTCTTAAGCTCTTGTTATCTCTCTTCTCTCGTGAGTTCGATTTCATCAGCCTCCTTAGCTCATCTATCCGCATGGAATTGACGGCTCAGCTCGCAGGGATTGAACATTCTGCTAAGCTCTAGCTTCCCTATCACCCGACCGATGGCCCTGCTCTCCTGTGTACTTTCCCTACTAGGCTCTGGTGCACCTGTCTTGTAACCCTTCATTCTGTCATGTTTTGCATACCTGATGCTTTTGAAGTTCTTCATTATTTCCTGCTTGACCTTATTTTTCACTTTATTTCTATCCTATTTCCATTCCTACTGTGTCATTCACATTTGGTGATTGGGAGTTTACATATGGGGAAAACAAGATGTGAAATGTCACAGAGTTCAAGATTAAAGACATTTAAAAAATGTTAGGCACAATAACTACACTACCTCACCGATCCTGCGAGATCTGTAACAATTAAATGTGCTCCGAAAAGGATGGTGAATTTACATCGAGGCGCTAGGGCATAAAAACCTAACTGTGGGTTAGACTGAATGTCCTGTATAGATTCATATACTCTGTTATCTGTGAAATCTGGTTCCTCGGGTGCCTTTGTGGCCAGGTTTTTAGTGAGCAGAGCTAGTTAACTTCCAGACCCAGAAAACATGCCTGCAGAGTTCTGAACTCCAAAGGCTTCTGTTCACATATTCATTTAGCAAACAATGCCGACAGAATGTGCAGCATGGGCCAGGCACAGCATTGAGCACTGGGGTACAGTGGGGAGCAGAGAGCTCCTGTTCTTAAAGAGTTTATACCCTGGAGAGTCAGATTTCATAACATAATCATACAAGTGAATGTGAAATTAGCATTGTGAACAAGAGCTACAAAGGAGACGTGGCAGCCGGTGACAGGCGGACGTGACCTGATTGGAGAGTGAAGAGAAGCTTTCTCTGAAGATGAGATGCTTGCGCTGACAGGAGAAAGAGGAGGAGGAATTAACCAGGTGAAGAGAGGAGAGAGGAGATTTTCGGGGAGAGGGGACAATGTGGGCAAAAGCCCTGTGGACAGGAGGGAACATGCAGCGCCTGCTAAGGGTCTGATCTTTACCCTGCAAGAAATGGGGTGCCACTGCAGGGTTTTAAGTAATGGGCAGGTAGATCAGGTTTGTGTTTTGAGAAGGACCCCATCTTATCTAATAGACTAGGGGGAGGAAAATACAAGGTGATTTGTACTTCAAAGCTTTCGTAACCTCTTGACACACACACTTAAACATGCCTTCTATATCTTTGGGATCACACTATTGCACAATTTAATAGAAATACAGATCTCAGTGGGAAGGAGGGGGAAGAAGAATGGGAGGAAACTGAGGAATACTGAAGTAGGCACTTTGTCCTTCCTGGAAAAGACTATTCCCATTTTCCAGAAGAGTAAAATGGATGCTGTTAAATAACTTGTATGATATGAGGACACGCTGTCATTCTTTGAGTTCCTACAGCTGACTCACCTGGTCCTGCTGACCAGGAGAACAATCTCTCTCTCCCGCCCACCCAGTGTGCGTGTCCCAGAAGCTGCGCAGAGGAGGCTGGGGTTTGAGGCTCCTGAGCAGCTGTAAGCTCTTGATGGGGTAACTTGTCCAAGGTCAGAGCTAGAGAGCCAGGGAGGTGGTGAGTCAGTATAAGAACATCAGGTCCGCTGGGCTCCTTCTCTCTTTACTGCCTCATATTTCCTTACAAGGAAGAAACAGGCTGTGGAAAAAGGAAAGGGAACAAGATAGCAAATGGACTAGGAAGTCAGTAAGACAGGTAGACACTTCCCTCGGAGGGTCATCAGGGTAAGAAAGCAACAGAGTGGACTGGAGACAATGAAAATATCTTGGACAAGCCGACTGGAAACAAGAAAAGTGCACGCAGTTGTTCAGCATTTGATGGTGACCAGAGGCTTCAGACTGAGATAGACCCACTGATGGGCATATGTCGCTATTTTTACCCAACTCTTTCCTCTGGGAAATTGTGTGTGTGAGAGAGTCTCCTGTTGCTAAGGGAGACAGCTTCGCTGCTTTGTTTCTCTGGATCCAAGGGCATATTAATTAATGACACTGTGTTGTGCCATTCAGCTCAATGGCAGAATATGAGCAGAATGTGAGCAGACTTAAGTAGAGGCTCCGGCTAAGCAGGCCCCCTCATTTATGGCCCAGACAAGCACCCCTGGTCTTGGAGAAGATAAGGTAGGATTCTTCTAAGCGGTCACCAGGAATCTGCATACTACTCAATGTGTCCCCTCCCAGAGCAGACCCCTCTTACATATGGCTGGAGATGACAAATGTGGAGAAATCTATCTGGGACACCAAAATACGTTTCCTGGGAATGAAAGCTTTATAATTTCAAACACAAAGATGAGGCACAAGAGCAGCAGATTACGTAGTCTTTTCCCAGAATGCCCATTTCTAGGGCATTTCACACTTTTTTGCTATGGGTTCTTCTAACAGCACATGGGCCATCCTGCAATACTTTTGACTGGCTGTGTTGGGACCCGCAGCTACTGGTGTAGGAACAGCCTCAGCTGCCCTGGCCACAACTGCTCCACCTTCTCCTTGCCCTAGTATCTGTTTACAACAGTGACAAAAATAAGATAACTGAGGGGGTAGTGGTCCGGGAGCAAGATGGTGGAGGAGTAAGAGGCCCAAATTTCATCTGGACAGCTAGATAGTTATCAGACTATTCCAAATACCTACAAACTCAATGGGAGATCGGAGAAAAGAATAGCAGCAATTCTATGAACAGAATAAGAGACTGCTTTCTGGAAGGTAGGACGTGTGGAGAAGTGAACCCAAGGCAATATACGGGAAGATAGACCACGGAGGGGAGGGGCTGGCTCCTGGCAAGAGATAAAGCTGAAGAGCACAAAATCCGAACTTTTAGAAGTCTGCTCCACTGAGGGACATCACTCCAGTGGCTAAGCAGAGGGTGGAAATCTCTCAGGGACAGTGTGGTCTTAGGACCTGTGGGGACACAAAGAGTCCAGGGGTATCTGAGTGTGGCAGAGCTCCCAGGTATTGGAGCAGGGAAGCCAGCTGCAAAGACAGAGCTGAGGAGAGGGCTGCCAGCTCAGGGTTGCCTTAAACCACAATGTGAAGCACAGTCAGACCACTACTCTTAGAGCAGGGACCCCAAAAGCAGCAGATCCAGGGAGACTCACTGACTCACCTTCCTCCTCTGGGAGAAGTGGCATGGGAACGTGCTGTAGGAATCTGCTGGGTTTGGAGACTCCAAATGGGGTCATGTGCCAGGCACAGAAATGTTTGGTCATAGGCTGTGTGAGCACGGAGTGTGGCCAGGGACCAGGGAGATGGGAGAGACTGACTGCTTTTCTCTGAGGGTGAACTAAGGAGTGGGGCCTTGAGGTCTTGACTCTTTTGAGATGGAGATTGGGAGGCTGCCATTTTCATTCCCATCCTCCAAAGCTGTATGGAAAGCCTTCAGGGAACAAAGCTACCTAGAGCAAACCTGAGCAGCTTCCTTAGCATGGCCCCTGGCAGGGGCAGTGCAATTCTGCCTCCGGCAAAGACATTGGAAAATCACTGCACAGGACCCTCCCCCATAAAGTCAGCAAGAACATCCAGCCAAGACCAAGTTTACTGACCAATGAGAACTGCAAAACTCCAGAGCCAGGGGAATACAGCACATAGAATTCATGGTTTTCCCCCCATGATTCCTTAGGCTTTCAAAGTTAAATATTTAAAATTTATTTTTTCTTTTTCTATTTTAAAAAATTTTTTCTTCTTTCCTATTTTAACTTATTTCTATTTTTAAAAAATATTTCTTCTTTCCTATTTTAACATCAATACCTTTTTAAAAAACTTGTAAAATTTTCATTTTCATAGTCATATTGACTATGAAATCCAAATGGCCAACAGACACATGAAAAAGTGCTCAAGAGCAGTTGGCATCAGGGAAATCCAGATCAAAACCACAGTGAGATACCACCTCACACAAGTCAGAATGGCTAAAATTTACAGGTCAGGCAGTGACAGATGTTGGCAAGGATGAGGAGAAAGGGGAACCCTCCTACACTATAGGTGGGAATGCAAGCTGGTGCAGCCACTCTGGAAAGCAGTACGGAAGTCCCTCAAAGAGTTGAAAATAGAGCTACCCTATGACCCAGCAATTGCAGTACTTGTTATTTACCCTAAAGAAACAAATGTAGTGATCTGAAGGGGCACATGCACCCCAATATTTATACAGCAATGTCCACAATAGCCAAATTATGGAACGAGCCTAGATGTCCATCAACAGACGAATGGATAAACAAGATGTTATATATATATACATATATGTATATATATGTATATATATATATACATGTATATATATATATACGTATACATATATATATACATATATATATGTATATATATAAAAAACATCTTGTTTATCCATTTTATATATATATGTATATATATATATATATGTATATATATATATATAAAACATGGAACACTATGCAGTGATCAAAAAATGAAATCTTGCCATGTGCAACGATGTGCATAGTACTAGAGGGTATTATGCTAAGTGAAATAAGTCAATCAGAGAAAGACAACTGTCATATGATCTCACTGATATGAGGAATTTGAGAAACGAGACAGAGGATCATAGGGGAAGGGAGGGAAAAATGAAACAAGATGAAACCAGAGAGGGAGACAAACCATAAGAGACTCTTAATCTCAGGAAACAAACTGAGGGTTGCTGAAGGGGAGGAAGGTGGGAGGGATGAGGTGGCTGGATGATGGACACTGGGGAGGGTATGTGCTATGGTGAGCACTGTGACTTGGGTAAGACTGATGATTCACAGACCTGTACCTCTGAAACAAATAGTACATTATATGTTAATTTGAAAAAAAAGAAGAAAAAAAAAAAAGAAAAGGTAGCTGTGATCCACACAATTGCTTGCAGACTTGTTTCGTTTCGCATGCACACCTTTTTAAATTAAAAGAGAACATTTTTTCAAGTCTGATTGATTCTTAAAAATATGGGTTTTTGCAAAAAAAAAAAAAAAAAAAAAAGGGTTTTTGCTTTCTCTTGAAAGTTTGAAGACTTAGAAGGAGAAAGCCAGCATCCCCTCTGATTAGCAGCTGGCCTGGGTTCATTGTGGCTGCTCCTCAGAAGGGGCAAGGGCTCTCCATGCCTCACACATTCATATTCCCTGCCCGGCCCAGGCAGGCATGTGAATTTGGGACCCTCCCTCCCTCTTTCTGAGACTGTGGGCCAAAGTAGAGCTTCTTCTGCAAGCTGAGGTGGCAGAGGGTAAGGACACCAGGCTGCTCTCTGCCCAGAACCCAGTGGTGAGTGCATCATGACGGCCTTGAGAGTGTGCAGACCCAGACCCTTGTCTGTGGAGTTCTCAGGCAAGCCTGGAGCAGGGTCAAGGACTCACTAGAAATCAAGAATAAACAACTAGCCAGAAAACCCCTATACATTTAAAAATACAAAAGAATAGCACTTTCTAAATGATCTATGAGTCAAAGAGGAAATCACAGTAGAAATTAAAATACATTTAGAACTTAAAATCACAAACACACTACATATCAAAACCACAGCCTTAAATTCATACATTATTAATAGAAATGGAGAAAAATGGATAATTACTGACTTAAGCATCCAACTTAAGGAGCAATAATAAACAAAAACAAAAACAAAACAGAGTAAAAGAAAATGGGGAGAGAGATACTAAGTAGAAAAATAGTAATGAGTAAGCAAGAGAACAAATATGAAAGCTGGTTCTGTAAAGAAAGGAAAAAATGGACAAATCTCTGGCATGATTAATAAATATAAAACAAAGAATCCACAAAGAAACAGCAATCAAATAAATGAGATCAGGACATAAAAACAAATCCTTCAGACATTAAAAATATAATAAGAAACATTAAAAATACTTTGGAAACTAAGATGGAATAGGCAAGTTATTAGAAAAAGGAAATTTATTAGAATTGACTCAAAAAGAAATAGAAAACCTGAAGAATACCCTAGTTCTTATAGAAATATAATTAGTGATTTAAAATTTTCACATGAAGAAAACATATGAGGTTTGGATGGATTTACAGGTTCATTCTACCAAACATGCAAGGACAAGTCTCAGCTTACATAAACTTTCCCAGACAGCAACAACAATGACAACCACAGGAAGGATTATTCCTTCTCACTTGATAAGGCTAGAATAACATTAATATCAAAATCATTCAACAACACTACAAGAAAAAATTTCAGGCCAATCTTACCCAAGAACAACGATACAAATATCCTAAAGGGATAATCAGGAACTGAATTGAAAAAGGCATAAAAAGATCATTATGGGTAAAGAGGATTTATCTGAGGAAATCAAGAGTAATAATAAAATAAAAACCTATTAATATGATTAATCATATTAATCAGTATGTTAAAAAAGATCATATGATACTTCCCATGGATATAGAAATAGTACATAAAATTCAACACCAATTCCTAACAAACTATCTAGCAAACTGGTAAGAGAAGGGAACATTCTTAACCTGATAAAGGTTACCTATATAAACTCGTTAAACATTATGTTTAGTGATGAAATGTTAAAAGCATTCCCTTTAAGACTAGAAACAGAACAAGAGTGCTTGCTTTGACCACTTCTATTTAGAGTCACATTGGAAGTTGAATATGTGCAGTAAAATAAGAAAAAAGATGAAAGAACTTAAAAGACCCAGAACTCTCATTATTTGCCAAAAATGTGTTTACCTATGTAGAAAATCCAGAGGTAGCTACAAATTACTTGAATTAACAAAAAAGTTTAGTAATTTTGCATGATAGAATTGATCAACATGCAAACATCAATTCTCTTTCTTTTCACTGGTGACAGATTATCTTAATATTACATTAAGAATACTGTATATCAGGGTGGCTCAGTTTAGCAATTGACTCTTGATTTCGACTCAGGTCATGATCTCAGCGTTGTGAGACTGAGCCCACACTGGGCTTGGTGCTGAGCACAGAGCCTGCTTAGGATTCTCTCTCTCTCTCTCCTTCTGCCCCTCCCCCACGCTCATGCATGCAGGCTTTCTCTCTCTCTAAAAAAAAATAAGTAAATAAAAATAAATAGGGGTGCCTGGGTGGCTCAGTCACCCCTCTTCTGAAGGCAGAAGAGCATCTGCCTTCAAGTCAAGTCATGATCCTGGGGTCCTGGAATCGAGCCTTGCATCAGGCTCCCTGCTCCTCGAGAAGCCTGCGTCTCTCTCTCCCACTCCCCCTGCCTGTGTTCCCTCTCTTACTGTCTCTCTCTCTGTCAAATAAATAAATACAATCTTTAAAAAAATAAATAAAAATATTATAATAAGAGCAAAAATAAAACAAAATGCCTATAGTCAGTCTACAAAATATTTGCAGGTATGTTATGGGAAAAAAAACCGTAAACTTCGAGCAGTTTATGGAAAACCTAAATAAATGGATTATATCATGTTCATGGATAGAAAGATTCAATATTATAAAGATTATAAATATTATAGAGTTTTCCCATATTTTTTATAGATTCCAAACAATTCTAATACAAATCCTACTAGGACAAGCAAATTTAAAAATTTATATTGAAGGGCAAAGATTCAAGAACATCCAGATACTCCTGAAAAATTAAGATGTGTGTCCAGGGATGAGCAGATGGATAGTTTTTCTATCAAAAGTCAAGTCTTACTAAAAGGTAGATAAGTAGAGTGTTGATGTAGGCACAGACAAATAGAAAAGCAGAACAGTGTAAATAATCTACAAACAGACCTTTGGACATAGACATTTTATTCATTATAGGGCTATCATTGCAGACTGGGGTAAAATGAGAGGCATTCAACCAATGATGCTGTGGCAGGTGGTTATCCATATAGAAAAACCAAAACTGGGTTTCTTCCTTACACTACACAGAGAAATCAATTATAGGTGATTAAAGACTTAGAAATGAAAAGCAAAACTATAGAACTTTAAGAAAAAGATACAGGAAATCATTAGGAATATGAATGAGGGAACAATTTTTTCAAAAACAACACAGAAAGTGGGAACTATGAAGGAAAGGGTTTATTTAGTCAATTACACTAAAATTAAGGCTTTGTATTTACCAAAGCACATCAGAAATAAAGTGAAACTACAAGTCAAAAACTGGAGTAAGATATTTGCAACACAGCAACTGATGAAAAATTATCACCAAGAATCTCTGGAAACTTCTCAAATCAATATGGAAAGAAGAAACAATTCAACAGAAAATAGGGAAAATGTGTGAATAGGCATTTTTGTTTAAGAGAAAACACAAATGCTGAATAAACATAAGAAAAGATGATGAACACCATATTTAATCAAGAGATGCAAATTTAAACCTAAATGATGTGTCATTTTCTACCTACCTATTAGAAGCTGAAATAGAAGTTTTATGAGGATGTATAGTAGGGGAAACTCTTTTACACTGTTCATAAGTGTATAAATTTGTATCACCACTTTAGGAAAATAATTTTGTGTTATTTAGTTAAGTTAAATATGTGCCCACCTAGGTATATTGGTTAGCTAGAAAAATTCTTGCATATGTGCAGCAGGAAATACGTATAAGGATTGTGTTAGTTATGAAAAGCTCAACTCAAATGTTCACGGACATGGAAAACTCGAATCTCCATGGATAACTACTATCGACCATAGCATATTCATACAATGGAATGATTTGCAGTAGTGAAAATAAGTGAACTGTAGCGTTATGTATCAACATGGATGAGTCTTACGAGTATAGAGTATAAAAAGGAAACTACAGAGAAGGACATGTGTAGTAGGATTCATTTATATAAAGTTCCCCAAGTGTGCAAAACTAAATGAATAATATAGTTGAGAGATACACACATTTTTAGTAAAACTGGAAGGAATGAGGTTTATTTAGAGTGGTGGTTCTCTGGGGGCTGGAGTGTGTGGGGAAGTTGAGTCACAGGAGATTGATCATATTCTGTTTTTTAAGCAGGGCTAGGGTTTGTGGGGGCTTGAATCATTGCTAGTGTTCTCACCTACAAAAACAGAACTGCCATATGATCCAGCAATTGCACTACCAGGTATTTATCCAAAGGACACAAAAATAGTGATTCGAAGGGATACATGTACCCGGATATTTACAGCAGCATTATCAACAACAGCCAAACTACGGAAAGAGCCCAAATGCTCATTGACTGATGAATAGATAAAGAAAATAGTGTGCATATATGTATAAGGGAGTACTACTCAGGCATCAACAAGAATGAAGTCTTGCCATTTGTAATGACATAGATGGGGTGTGTTATGTTAAGCAAGTAAGTCAGTCAGAGAAAAGACAAATACCATATGATTTCATTCATATGTGGAGTTTAAGAAACAAAAGCAAATGATCATAGGGGAAAAAAGAGCGGCAAACCAAGAAACAGATTCTTGACTATGGAGAACAAAGTGATGGTC
The DNA here is from genome assembly GCA_004024625.1 of Mellivora capensis. NCBI lineage: Eukaryota > Metazoa > Chordata > Mammalia > Carnivora > Mustelidae > Mellivora > Mellivora capensis. The sequence continues at coordinate 21,165 of PISX010004030.1, forward strand.
ACCAGAGGTGGGGGTGGGGGTGGGGAGACGGGGGAAATAGGTGATGCGGATTAAGGAGCTGTGATGAGTCCTGGATGTTAAATGTTAAGTACTGAATCACTAAACTGTATACCTGAAACTAATATTATACTGTATCTTAACTAACTGGAATTTAAATAAAAGCAAAAAAAAAAAAAAGATAGATAAGAAATATCTTTTTTGCACTTGTTCAGTCTACCAAGATTTTTTAGGTTACCCTGAGGCCCACTGCAGGCAGACTTGTGCATATGAATTTCAAGAAGATAAGCCATTTTATAAATAAGCCTATTTGATGCTAAAAAGGTATATATAATTGGTACACAGCTGTTAAAGTGATGAAGCTAAAAAGTGATGCTCTTTTTTATAATAGAAAGTATGTTTTATGGAAATGGAGAATATATAATGTTATATGGAAACAGGAAAATACTGGGCCTTTTCAAGACCAAACTTGGTCTCCTTTCAGAGTCTTTTTTAACTTGACTGTCAGACTATTTATGTGATTAGAACTACTATCCTTTCTTCCAAATGTCTCTTGATTTCTTAAGATCCCCTGCTTCACCAGTAAATTATTTTGTATATTCATTATTCTTCACCTGTGTTTCCTATTTATTTTCAGTTTTTAATTACATTGTGTCCCTAAGAGCTTTGTACCAGAGATTTATTCATCAGTACAAAATTTTATCCCTCTCAACTGTATTAGACTATTTTACAAACTGGAAAACATTCCCCTTTTTAAAACATATCCATTAATTGTTTCTAATAAGTTCTTACACTTTTGCTTAAAAACTGAATGTCATTTGTGTTTTATGGCATTAGCCTTCCTGAGTGACTGAAGAAAAGCAATCAGACATGATGGTTATGTTTCTATTTTCTATTCCTTGTACTTTCTGCATTTACAGATTATGTTTTGTCTGCTCAACTTTTTTTTTTTTTAAGAGAGAGAGAGAGGGTGCTTGTGCACACGGAACAGGGAGAGGCAGAGGGAGAAGGAGAGGAAGACAGAATCCTAAGCAGTTTCCAGGCCCAGCATGGAGCCCAACACAGGCCTTGATCTCACGACCCTGAGATCATGACCCGAGCCGAAATCAAGAGTCAGACACTCAACTGACTGAGCCTCCCAGGTGCCCCAGACATGCTTTAAAAATATGTATCTGTGCCACAGTTTCTTCAAACCCCCAGTGTGAGGAGGGTGTCCTTACACCCATGCTCCCCACCTGCCCTGGCACCACGGCACCTGGCTTTCTTGTACTACTAAATGCCACCACTGTCCTACAACGAGGGCTATCGTAAAAGACCCAGGAAAAGTCCCAGGTTCAGAGGCTAATGTCTGGTGCAATAACTAAGTGTTCAAAAGAGCTATTATTTACATCCCTGACCCACGAGCCTGGTAATTCATTAGTTGTTACAGGAAATGTTATTTCAGAATCATCCAGCTCTTTCACAGTAATTCTGATGTGAGCAGTTCTGCTATGCTGTGTTTCATCTAAGATATCCAGCTATGATCAGATCATTATCTGGCTTTTTCCGATCATGAGAAAGGGGGGAAAATACAATCTTTCCCCCACATTTATTTGGTCATTAAGTGGGTGTGTGTTTTGCGCGTAGAGGAAATGATGGATTAAGACTGAAGGTGAAGGGATCACATTAACAAGGAGAAATGTGCCTTCGTGTTTTAAAAGCTGGGAAGGAGATGGTGCTAGCTTCTCTGTGTCTTGAGCTTATTTTTAATGATAGCCCATGACTCTCTTGTCCACCTATTTTTCTCAGGAGTTTTGGAACTTTACAACCAAGTCATAATATCCATGGAGTAAAGAGCTGCCTTGTAAGCATCACTTGCAGGGTGATTCAGATCTGTGTATGTGTCTGGGCCCCAGGGGTATCCAGGGCGAATCTTACAGTATGATGAAAAAGGGGTCCCTGATTGATTTTATTGTAAAATTTCCAAATTGGTAACCTTATTATCCAGTTTGTGCATTAGTCTAAAGTAATCAAATCAGAGTCATGCAAATATTTATCGGTCCTGGTTCTTGCCAAAATAATTGAAACATATCTGTGAATCACAGGTTATTGCCAATTCCTGATAAGCACAGACGAAGGTACAAAACACTAGCTTAAGTGATTAAAATTTGATAATAAACATTAAAACAAGATCTGATTTAATTATGTGCTATGATGAAGAACAACCATGCAGAGATAAAGTAGTTACCTAATTCTGACAATAGATAATATGGACACCTTTGAACTTACGTGGTGAAGTTGTCCTTTTCCCTGACAGGAAGTCAGTCACCCTGGACAAATTCTCCCCTGGTCCCTGAGTGAGAAACCAACCCCTGCCAACATTTGAGTATTAAATATAACCCAAAAAGAGCAGAAAAAAAAGTCTTCCATTCATCTCTGCTAAGTTCCCAGCCTTAATTTAAAGATTGGAGATAAAGTCAACTAGTAAAATTTTATCCATGGGATTTCTGTGACTCCCAAGTGGTTCCTTTCCTTTGAGAATTAAGTGCTGGAAATATATATATATATATATATATATAATAGTCCCAAATAAACTAATCCATATTATCTCAAACCAGCCATAAAAATTCCTTTTAGATAGCTTGTACACAGAAGAATAGGTTGTCCCATAAAACTGGCATGTAAAATTATAAAATACTGCTTATTTTTATAATCTGTGAAAAGAAGTTAAAACACCATTTTCTGAAACCTAGGTAGAGGACTCATTTTTATCACTTGCCAGAAGAAAAAGCATCTTTCATAAAATTGAGCACCTGCCTACAGAATTCTAAATCTGTGTTTACATGGGTTTAGAAATCTCAGTTAAACTGCTGGAACAGGATAGAAATCTCCTTTGACAAGACCTGGGGGGAATTAACAAAGCCTGAGCCACACACATCCTGTCTTTGTCCTACCTTGTCAAGTCAGCTTCCCTCGGGCTCAGTTAGAAGTTCTCAAACTTCACCTTGCATCAGATTCACCAGGGGGTGAATCAAACAATGTTGACCCCACTCCTAGAGTTTCTGATTCTGTAGGTCTGCGGTGGGGCTCAGGATTTGCATGTCTGACATGTTCCCAGGTGATGCGGATGCCAGGGACCCAGCAGAGAACGACTGCTCGGGCTTGAATTCTCTAAGAAAGAATATTCTTTTAACAGAAGAATACTTCTATATTTAGGCTTCTATGCCTTGGGAGCACTGTATATATTAGCAGCCATTTAGATCATTTGTTAAAAAATGTGGCCACCGTTTGGAACCCCACAGGCCACGTCTGAAGTCCACTGCAGGGGTAAGTGGGCTATCCTGTCTTCTACGGGCCCAGTCACTTCGCTCATGGTCTTTGTGCCGTGCGGTTTTTACCTGCACCACGAAGATTTTGGTTTATTTAATCCCTTGTGAGTTGGCTTTGCATCATGTTAAGAAAGTGACCTTCTGTGTTTAGGGAAGCCAGGTCGCCTAACCTAAAACCCTCTATAGATGGGGTAAAGGGAGGTTCAGGGCAGAGGCTCTCAGGCTCTCGAGTCAGCCCTTGCCTGGGTTCGCATTCCAGCTGGGATACTTCCCAATTGTCAAGAACTGTGAAGGGTGGGAGAAAAACTGACATGATTTATGTTCTTTCCACTTTGTATTGTGGATGATTCACTGACATGGGGATGAAAATCACAGATATGGTAGACTTGGTGGTAGGAATAACAGATTCATTTAGTTATTTGGGAGCAAGTGGCTGGTAAAGCTCAGCCCAAGAATCTGAGGTTCCAGAAGCCAAGAACCACAGCTTTTCTGTATTAATTTAAAGGACAAAGAGGGAGGGCAAGAACGAATTCTAGATTTTGTTTATCATGGCTAACCTTTATTATGTGCTTACTAATGGCCATTTTGTAGAAAGAGAGGCAGAGAGAGACACTAATATTCTATATTCTTCTCAAGTTTTGTTTTGTACCTTTAGATGAAGTCAATTACCCATCAATCAGACGCCTCAAAATCCCTATACATTAAAAAAATCTACCTCAACTTGCACTCTACTTGGAAAATGTCACCATTTTTAAGGACAACATGTATCCAAGAAGCCGAGTCCCCTTTTTTCCAGTATCAAAGCCAAAAGACCAGTCAACTCAAGAGAAATCTTTCCAAAGAAACAAAGAACCATTTGACTCATAAACTTGAAGAAAAGAAAGCATAAAACAAAAAAAAATTTCAAAAGTTATGGATCCGTGACTTGATTTCAAACTATTTCTTAGGTTACTCTGTACATTTTCTTTAGTTTGCTCTTCAGAGAAACGGCATCTTTAAAACATTACAATGAGATTTGCCAATTGGAAAGCTACATGCAAGAAAATGAGAAATAATATAATTCTTAAATAACATTAGACCAAACTTTTAGAAAACAGAGTCATGAACGGAGAGAGGGCAAACCCTAAGCCAAAGCTGCTTGCTGAATTGCCGGCTTTGGCCCTCTGAAACTACAGTGGGTTCTTCTTCCAGAATTAAGTGGTTCTATATAAAAGAAAGTGTTCTTACCCTCATCCTTCCATTCCTTATTGCAGGCCCGTCTTCTGCCAATCTCAACACGTACAAATCCATTTTGTATTCTCTTCCTCCACGAATGCTGAATCCAAATCCTTTGGCTCCTTTCTCCATGTCCACAGTGAAATAATCAAAATCCTTTAGATTTGGGCAAAACATGGAATAGATAGTTATTTAGTATTAGAGAAGCTTCTGTGGTCAGTCTCTCTGTTCTCCTCCTCTCTTATAGCTAATATCTCCAATGATGTGATATTGTGAGAAAAAGTACCCTGACTTCACCATCTAGTAAAAGGCAAGATGAAATTCCAAAGATTTAAGAAGGTCCTCATGCAGTTGACTTGGTCATTAATAAAACTGCTGTAGGGGCGCCTGGGGGGCTCAGTCGGCTGAGATCTGCCTTGGCTTGGGTCATGATCCCAGAGTCCGGGGATCGAGTCCCAGATTGGGCTCCCTGTCCAGCAGGGAGCCTGCTTCTCCCTCTCCTCCCTGCTTGTGCTCTCTCCCTGTCTCTGTCTATCTCTCTCAAATAAATAAAATCTTAAAAAAAAAAAAAAAAAACCGACTATAGAGCATGTTTACTCTGGTATTCATCCATTTACTTGGCAAACGTAATGACTGCGCACAGGCCTGAGTGATATTCTCTCTCCTTTGGGTTTTCTCATTCACTGCTGTTGAGCACCATTAATAAATGTATCAGAGGGGTGTGTGTGTGTGTGTGTGTGTGTGTGTGTATTTTACAGGTTTGTTCATTAGAAACCGAAATGGGACAGGGTCTCTGAGGTACCTGGGGCTGCCTGTAGTCCGCCAGAGGGTACTGCCTGGTGTCAGGGGAGTGCTGCCTGTAGTCCAGCAGGGGAGGCTGCCTATAGTCCGAGGGTGGGGGTTGCTGGTAGTCCCCTCCCGGCGGCTGCCTGTAGTCCAGTGGCGGCTGCCTGTAGTCCGTGAATGGAGGCTGTCGGATGTCTGGTTTCACATCTTGCCTTGCTTTTACTTCTGACCTGTAACTAAATGAATGGAAATGGGATTTGCTCGGATAACTCTGGATTCTGAGGGGATTACGAGGACCACATGACCTCTAGGCATGGGTGGGCCACCCCTCTTGGTGGTCCTTTTGCGGGTTCAGGACCCTGAGAAAGTTACTGATGAGAAGTACTATTTTAAAATCTTTGACAAATGAAATCAAGAAATAAGAAATCAAGGTAAACATGATGGCTCAACCAGGGCTTTGTGGGAAAGGAGTTAGGGACAGCCCTCTTTGACTCCGGCTACTTAAATCCTTGTACAACTGTAGCAAAGCTAGAAGCTAAACACGGAACTGTATCTCAGACTCTCGGTCTGTCTCAACACCAGTGAATCAACTCTATCAAACTCTCTCTCTCTCCCACACACACATTCATCACTTCATGAAAGCACAACTAAAGTGATCTTAGATCTAAATACTCCATGACTATATAATGAAGGGCTATTTTAACCTGCTAGGTTGGGTCCTTTTGACTATCTTACAGAGGTTAAAAGACTGATAGCAAACTCTAATCACCAGCCACAAGTCAAGCCGCGAGTCACTGGGTCATTCCTAAGAGTAGGAACATATTACATGGAGTTTCAATATTAGGCTATAACTACCAGATCAGTATCAGAAACTACCACAGCCGTAAGATGAAAGGGAAGGCAAACGTGTTTGTGTCCGACATTTGCCTCTTCCTCATTTCTAGACATTCCCTCAAGCAGCCCCTCCCCTATCCGTGGCGGTTACATGCCAAGACCTCAGGGGTTGTCTGAAATGCGTAGAGTACTGAACCCTGTGTATACTATGCTTTTTCCTACATGCACACACCTATGATAAAGTTTAGTTTATAAATTAGACACAGTGAGAGATTATCAGCAGTAACTAGTAATAACACAGAACACTTACAGTAATATACTGCATTAAAGTTACGTGAGTGCGGTCTCTCTCTTTCGGAGTATCTTATTGTCTTGTACTCACCCTTCTTGTGATGATGTGACGTGACAAAATGCTTGAGTGATGAGGTGAAGTGAGGGGCGTGACCTATGCACTATGATTACATTGTGTATCCTTAGGCCAGGCTATTACTGACCTTCTGACAACGTCAGGAGGAGGATTATCTGCTTCCTGACCGTCCTTGACCTCAGGTACCTGAGACCATGGGAAGCAAACCTGTAGATTAAGGAGGGAGAGTGGGGGCTTCTGTACTCATAAAATAAATGCAGAAACCAGAGTTGGTTGTTTAGTGTTGTTTTGTGAATCCAAACTGCTCTAAACTGAAGGGGCTCCCAGTTCCGAAAGGAGACTAACAGAGCTAATGCTTACCATTATGGGATCATTAATAATGTAACCTGAAAAGTTATCACCATAGTATAAAGGCCATTTAATTCTGTAATTCATTGTCTACTGTCACAGCCACAGTCCATAATGAGCTGCTCAGTAATCCAGGAAGATTAAAAAGAATACATTCGATCTAATGACAATTTTATCTAAAATTAATATAAAGGGTTTGAGGAATTGAGAAAATATTTAGGACCAAGGAAAAACTCAAATGTGTTGAGAAAACAGGATCTAAACCAGTAGAATTTTTATGGTTAAAACCCAGATTTTTTTTTTTTTACACTGGCTTATGGTCTCACTGATGCTGGTTATTACTATTTTTAAAAATCACTCACCTGAACAATTGCCATTACTGCAATCTAATATTTGGTGAGGACACACTAAGAATGTAGAGCCATAGATGTATTTACTCGGGGTTTTTGGAGGAGTTTCTCAATCAACACTTTGAATAGGTCCCATTTATAACTTAACACTGCAGATGGGACACATTCCTCTGGGGACTGCACAGTTTGGGCTTTGCTTTATAGCTCAGCAAGGTATCCAGTGCACTCACAGATTGGGAGTGTGCATGCTGAGAACGGAATTATTTAAACATGCTTTGAATACAATGCCTAACCACACAAATGCAGGAGCTAAGCACAAAGAACCCAACTGGCCGGCATTTGTTGGCATGCGCCGATGCCTTCCTAGAAAACTATTTGGTAGATTAGACATCACATTGTTTTGAGTCACTTTATTTTCATGATCTGTGTGCCAGGGGCATGCCGTATCTGTTACATACTCCCTTTCCAACCAGATGTGTCACCAGGTGTAGCAAAAGAGGGTGAAATGTAGGCTCCCCAACGATTACACAGCAGCCCAGAACAGGAATTGTTAAGATGCAAAAGCTGTCACCCACCCCTGCCTTCTGCCGCTCAAACACGCATTTGACCCCAGGGTTGAGTGTCAGGATTTTACGTTGAATTGCACATTGAGGAGTCTTTAATAAGGAAAATACGCTTAATTTTTTATGCATGTTGCTGACTTCTAAGTGAACGATATCCTGGCTTGGGCAAAAATTATGTTGCTTTGAATGTATAAAAAACTCTATTTTCAGGAAAACTCAAGATGATTAAAAAAATATGGCCTCTTTAAAATTCCTTTACTCTTTGCAGTTACTAATTCCATTATTAAAGAGATTTTAGGATAATAAATCCAGATTTCTAGTGGCAAATTTTAACAGAATTTGATGGTACGAGCAAGTTCCAGAACCAGGAAACATGGCCCGGGATTGGGGATCTTGTGGGATTTTGCCTCATATGGGATTTTTAAGAATTCTTTCCAGCCTTAAGCATCTAGGGTTTAAAGTCTGTGAAAGAAGTCAATTTCCCATGTTCTTCCATTGACCTCGCCGTTTAAAACACAGTCAAATATTAATTGCCCTAGCTGGGGAAGGTGAACTCTGCTATTTATACTTTGTTTTGAAATATATTACACATTGGCTCTTTTGCTGTTTTCAACAAATGCTTCTCCTTGACTACTGTTCTGCTCATGTCCATATTAAAACTGTTTTGTTTCCTGAGCATACCCTGAAAGGATTTTAAGGGACAGATAAATAAGGAGAGGTGTGTGGGGTGCTCCTTGGAAGCCAAGCTGAGAGTAAACAAGACGGGATTAAAATACTCAGTCATCCTAATCATAGAATAAAGTTTGCAAGCAGATTGCCATTTAATTTTCTCCAACTTTCCTGGGGAACCAGGCTGGATGTGACACGGAGCTAGGTGGGCACTTCTAGTACAGACGAACTAATAGGAGACACATCCTGGGTGCTTGGCGAACGAGCTATCTTGAAGACATCTCTAGCCTGATCTAGAGAAAGGCAAAGAGTTCCAGATACACTGACCATCTTTAAACGCAGCTAGGAAAAGGATTCTGGGATCTGTAAGATGATTAATCTTTTCATTCGTATGTAAATCAGCCACCGGCTAACAATCCACAGTGAAGGCGGGGAAACCAGAGTGCCAAGAAGGGTCCCTCTAGGAGTTGGCGCTTTCCAGGCTTTTAATATTTAGTGAAGCAACGACAGCTAAGAACTCCGGGAAAACTCGCTGTTGATTTATAAAAATTTGATTCAGGTCCATCTGTTAATCCCCGGATTAGGAAATATTTTATTCTGTAGTCAGGACAAAAAATATTCCAAAGACCTCGGCCTCTCTGCTCAGGGATGACGAGTGCCACCTGTGAGGTAGTCGAAGTTGGGGAATGACTGTGATCTCGCCCAGATGTTATTCTCCCCACTGACCCTGTAACATGACAGGGATGAGATTACCCACCCCAAAGCTAGAAGCAAGAAGCCAACGTCCAGGGGAGTCTGGCTCTGGAAAAGTGAGATGGAACTGTGGCTGGGAGGTTAGCAGACAGTGGGAGAGCCATCCGAAGACTCTGAATCTGGCTCAAAGACTTCGTGCAAGCAGCCACTTGTTCCTGAGTCCGAAGGGGGATGTGGGGCAAGCCTGCGCGATCCGTTGAAATAGGGGACACATCGGTGGCTTATTACTGAGGCACCCAGGACTCACTCCTCTTACGGGTGGTCAAATTCTTACCTCCCTATCATTTTGCTTTATGGTCTTTAGTCTTTTTTCTTCCCTGGAATAGATTAAACCCGTAACCAGCTGAGGACAACAGACATTTCCTTTTCCGTGAAAGCAAACGGGAGAGCTCTGAGGAGAGCAGGGCTTTCTGGAAATAGCACCTGTGGCAGAGAGAAAATATTTGCTTTGCAGCCGTGTGAGTGATAAACCCACAGAGTTCTGGGACTTGGAAATTGGGTCTCACTTCATCTTCACCAACATGGGAGGCAGAAGCTGGGAAGCAGATGTTCAGAAAACATTAGAATTATGGAAAAGACCGGCGAGGGTTCTGTATACAGAGATGTTCCTATAGGTTGTTGTTTTTCTCCTTTGAGAGAGAGGACACAGCATGGGAATGTGTCTTTATCTCTTTATTTAATGGCTCAACCTAACCCAGGCTCCCTGTCACACACGAGTCGAGTCACAATAAGAAGACAATGCTGTTCTTATAGGGCATCCTTTTCTTCTAGAAGATCAAAGTACCTTATTTACATGAGTTTTTGATATGGAATGGAAGAACCTCATTAGATCATGGTAGGAGGCTCTCAGGCAATGTGCAGTAAAAAAATGCTGACGTTTATTAATGCTTTCAAGTCTTTCCACATGTGCCCCTCTCCACACCACCGTTACTCTCTGTGCCACCACCGTCATTGACCCCAGGACATCGGCAGCCACCTCTAACCGCTGAGTAACCTACACCCACCGTGACCAGCCTCTAGTCAGTTCTCCAGTTGGCCAACTGGAGGCCAACATCCAGGGATGTCTGTCTTCAGCATAAAACCCAATGACTTCTCACTACACTTAAGATCGAAATCTTTAACATGCTCGTAAGACCCTGTAGAGGGGCCCCTACCACTCCCACTGGCTTCATCTCAAACCATGCTCCCGGCCTCTTTCCTCACTACATTGACCTCATTTCCACCCCTTTCAAGGTTGCACGCTCCTTCCTGCCAAAGGGACTTTGTCTATTTTCTTTACTCTAGATTCTCTTCAATGTGCTTTCTGGCTTTGTTAGCTCCTCCGGACCTATAACTGCTCATCACTTCTTCAGGAAAGGTTCCCTTAATGTGAAGAACAGATCCTTGTATTTGCTAATAAAATCACACTCATGACACACACACACACCACCTCAAAATCACAGAGAGGCGCACACAGCGATTTCTACTTTATGAAAAGTTCTCTCCTGCCTGTGTCTCATCCTGTCCTGTCCCAAACTCTCCTCCCCACCTCCCTCACCTCTCCGAGTCCAAAAAGCCAGGGGAAACTTTACCTATTTTCGTGTCCTTGCAGCTGAAGTGGCTGAGGAGGAGCTGGCTGGGCAACAGGACTGTTGGGGGTAGCCGGGCTTGGCTGGGCCAGTGGACTCTGCTGGGCCATCGGGCTCTGCTTCTCTGAGCTGGGCGCGGAGGCTGGGCTGTTGAGCTCTGCAAAGGGGGAGCCGAAGTGGCAGATGCAATCAGGTTAGCATCTGATAAAGGGCCGCCTCAGAGACTCCAGGCTTTGGTTATTTCAGTTTCCATTAGACTTTAAGATGACAGGTTAAACTTATCAATTATCCAGTCAAGTTCCAATACCATTCCCAGAATTAGTGTTATATCATTAGTTATAAGTGTTGCTGAGCAAGGTTAGAAACAGAATCTCTTGTCATTTTGTCAGGAGAAAATATTAAAAAAAAAAGCAATGAAAACAATGAAAAAATAATCCGTAGGAGTAAGTTCTAGAACATATTCTATTTTTCCAGTGTTGCCCACTGACAGAAACCATTTAAGCCACTACGTTTTGGTTGTAATGACAAGTCCTACCGGTATTCTAAAGTTTGGATAAGGAACTTAATATAAGAGAAATAAATGCTTTTCACAATCTCCTCTCTAGTTCCTTGTTAGTCTTATTAATAACCCCCTGAACTCCCTGGTTCTTCAGAAAGAAAAAAAGACCATCGGACAGAAGAATGTTCATGAAGTTGTTCTTTGTTAAAACAGCTTCTTGGATTTTCCTCTAATAGCCTCACACGTTCAACTGAACTTATCTGTGTATGATATGATAGAAACAGGACAGACATATTTCAGCCCGGGGAAAATGGAAATGCGAGCCAGATTTTTAGTGAGCAAGCTTGCTTAGAGTTACTTTCCATTGACTGTTTTACACGTAATGGTGTCTGCAAATAACAGGTTAAAAACACCATCGTCATTTTCTTTTCTGCTCTTTTTATTTGGTTGGGTGATGAAAGGGAAGTGATCTATTCCTTTACAAGCCACTCTTCCCCTTTCTTCTCTGACAGCCCAAATTTTAAAATTTCTTCTCCCCCTGAAGGGTTTCTCAACCTCAGCACTGTTGACATTTGGGGCCAGATAATGCTCTGCTGTGGGGGCTGTCCTGTGCCCTATGGGATGATTGGCAGTTTTCTCGCCCTCGACCCACCAGACGCCGGTAGTATCCCCATCCCTATAGTGACCATCAACAATGTCTTCGAACCTTGCCGGACATTCCCCGGGGGACAAAATCATCTCAGTTGAGAGCCACTGTTTTATACTGCAAGCCAAGTGACCGCCCGAGGCCTCAGTGTCCGATAGCCCCAAGGGGGAATCAGGAGACTGAGTAAAACAGAGGGGACCAAGGGGAACAAACCCATCGCTCTCCATGTGGGATGCTGCGACCCTCCTACCGGCCATCTCCAGGGACTGCGTTCTCCAATGTCATTAATGCGTCAGCAGCTACGAACCAGTAATGAACTTGCTGTGTCTGGAAACGGTGACTTTTTGGTGGACAGGCACTTAGATCCCTGTGGCCCTCAAGGCTGTGAGTTGTGATGCTCACTACTCTTCAGGCCTCAGGGGGGCGTCCTTATACAGAGAAATTCAAAACACTAAGTGGGGAATTTAAAATTCTTATCAGACGCACCATTTTTCTAAATGAGCTCTCTTTATACCACAAAACTTCCTCCAGCTTTTCAGAATCAATCTGACTTTGAAGAATCCTCCAGAGCTTAACTGTGAACACAAATAACTTTTTTTTTTCTTTTTCAGATCTGTAACTCCATCATCTCTGCTGAATGGGTTCTGGCTTCTTATCACCATAAAAACAGTACTTCCGGACCACAGGGGCTGATTGAATAACCCAGTGTTTTGGGATTCACACTCGTTCCCTATAACGTCACACAGCTTGATCTCTGAATGAAACTGGTACGGAGAAAACAGGATCTGGGGTGCAAGGGTGTGTGAATTTTTGCAAACGCGGCAATAAGAATCGACTTTGGACCCTCGGGCCCTCCCTGGATGGCAGCTAGGCTCAGGCACTCACCCTCCTGAGGGATGATGCGGAGGGTGACGCTGAGACCCGCATCCTTGATGAGCTTCACGATGTCCGCATGAGGCATGTTGATGATGGACTGGCCGTTCACTGCCAAGATCCGGTCTCCCACCTTCAGTTTTGCACAACGATCTGCGGGACTCCCATCGATGATGCGTCCGATTTTATGGGGCACAGCTAGAACAATCCCCAACAAAATCAGGTATCAGGGGTGGTCCCAACACATGCTCTATCTTTGCGTCCCAGCCCCACGGGAAACAATGCGATGTCAGAAATCTTCCATCGGTATATTTGCCCTTGGAAATCATAATCATGCTTATTAAAGGCAGTCCTGTGCACACCCCTGAGATCAGCATTTCTAAATTCAGGTCCTGCGCAGCGAGGGACCGATTCCAAACACAGGGACCCGGGGTTCTCACACTTCCGAGCATCATAATCACTCGAGAATTAAAAATACAGCCTGTTGGGCCATACCCCAGCCTTGTCCATCAGAATGTCCAGGCAGCAGGTGAAAATCATGAATTTTTAAGAAGATCCTCAAGACATTCCACTACATACAAAACCTTGAGAACCACAACCATAAACTGTTGTGAGCTCATACCATAGAGACAATAATCCACAGTTTCAGAAAGATACAATAAATGCTAAGAATTTAATTTTTAGCCTTTTCCATTTTATGGACAAGAGAAAACAGGGAAGGAAAGAATCTGTATTAATGTGGGATGTTGCAGATGGTGAAGACGCTGTGCTCAGTCTCCCATCAGTTACTAAGTTTCAGTTTCCAGGTTGGTGCAATCTTCAAATCTTACCTCTTCCTTCTAATTTAACCGATTAAGTAGTGCTGAGATCTTGCTAATATCTGATGCATAATATATTTCATCAAATCTAAGATGTCACTGCAACATACTTTTGTTTTAGGGAAAGAGAAAGAGGGAGGGAGGAAAGAAGGAAGGAAGGAAGGCAGGAAGGAAGGAAGAAAGAAAACTGCCATTACGATATACTTTTTTTTAGGGAAAGAGAGAAAGAGAGAATGAGAGAGGGAGAGAAAGAGAGAGGGAGGAAGAAAGAAAGAAAGAAAGAGAGAAAGAAAAAAGAAGGAAAGAAGGAAGGGAGGGCAGACGGGAAAGAGGGAGGAAGGACTTGACTCTTCTGATTAAACAAGGACACTCCATGGACTGTAAAATGCTATATAATTATTTTAGATATTAAAATAAGAAAATGTGCATTGTATTGATCAAAGAGGGCATATGTCTCTTTAAAAACAATGAAAACTTATTTTGATTTATTTATATATGTAGGGACAGCCAGATACATGAGGATAAAGATTTTTTAGCAGGTTGACTTCTATCCGCTGTAAATGCATGAGTGCCTATGAGGATAACTATTTCTGGAGTCAGATATCAATGGCACACAGAGTCCCTTTAACCGCCCCCCTGCCCCAAGGAGGTTACAATCTAGAATCCCGTTCCTTTTCCTTTCTCCCTCCTAGACAGGGATCCCAAGCCAGGAAATCACCTGTCAGTGACTCTGTGTTGTTGCTCTCCCCGTGGACGTCAGGTACCCATCTAACTGCGGAAAGCGGCAGAGACACTCACGATTTGTTATGCTCCAGGAATGTCTGGTCCCTGAACTCTCAATCTTACGTACGTGGTACAGCGAAAAGGCAGAACATCCGCTAATAACCACGGCAAGGAAGGACAATCAGTGAGTTAATGACCCAGGACCTTGATCATATCTCCACTGTGAAAGGTTATAGACCACATATGAAAATATTGGCTGAGTCCGTGTTCCTGAAGTCAACGCATCATGTTGGAAGCTCAAACATCTTTTTATTTACCACAGACACTGATGGCTCTAATTAAGAACATCTTACTTAAAGCATACTAAAGATCATCTTAGGCTCTCGGGACAAGGTACTTCTCAAGCAGAAATGTAATAAGAACACATTCATTTACTTATTTAAAAAAAAATAAGGTATTGCGGGGCATCTGGGTGGCTCAGTCATTAGGCCCTTGCCTCGGCTCAGGTCATGATTGACGGGTCCTTGGTTCGAGCCCCGCATCAGGCTCCCTGATCAACGGGAGGTCTGCCTCTCCCTCTCCCACTCCCCCTGCTTGTGTTTCCTCTCTCTCGCTGTCCCTCTCTCTGTCAAATAAAGAAATAAAATCTTAAGAAAAATAAAATAAGTTACTGCAAATTGCTTGGTCTTCTGCCATAAGGAGAGTGAACAATTCGTTCCCATTTTTGTCCACTTCCAGTTCGGTACTCCCCTGAACCATCAAGACATGTCTCTCTGGTTTCCAACGTATCTATTGCTATCTCTCATGTGATCCTTGGAAACTTACTGGACCTCCCTGATTTGTTTTTCAACGGGAAAATTGGGATAATAATACTACTGACTTCACAGGATGGTTCTGCGACTCAAATGGGTCGTCCCACGCAAAGTGACTAGGACAGTGCCTGGTGTCAGAACTGATCTGCAACTTTTCACTTTTCCTTCATTCTTTTTATTACTGTTCTTTTTTACTGGTTCTGATATCACTATTGATATGTGCACGTGCTTGTGTGCAGGTAGCAGCTTGAATTCTTGCACGTGGGGTAAACCCATCCTATCACTAAAACTGAAGAAAGGCTTCACTTATGACGTGACAGTATCTCCTAAGGATCACCACAGGAAAACAGGTTCATCTGGGAAGGAGAGGTGTGTTTAGGGGATTATCTACAGGTGCTAGATGAGGGCAAGCATCTTGCCTGTTTTTCTCTGGTTTTCCAAAAAAGATGTTGCGGATCTCTGTAGGAAAACACCAGCTTATAAGTAAGAGTTTATTATTCAAAGGGAAATCAGTGTAATAGAGACATCCGCATTATCTGCTTTGAGCCTTACACACACACACACACACACACACACAATTATGACTCCATTAAAATATATATCATTTTATCCTTAACAAATCATGTGAGATAGCTGATGGCATGACTCCCACATGTTTAGAGTGGAAGAAACTGAGGTGCAGTCATCAGCAATTGGCCCAAGGTCACAGAGTCCAACCACGATTTAGAATCCCAGTCTGTCAGATTCCACAGGCTTTGCTCTCCACACCGTGTCTCTTGACTTCATGTGGTCTCTTCTCTCCATGCAAGCACTTGCTGCATGAGCCCCCGGTACTTGTGTTTGGGGAGTGAAGCCTGCCTCCAAGCAGGGAATCACGGAATCACCAACACTTTACCAGTGGCCCTCATTCAGGGGAAACTGGGGGGTGGAAATTTTGCCTGAAGCTGGTTCTTTGTGGCTCTATCTTTTGACAGGCAGGGCATGAGGAGAAAGGGAGAGGTGGGGAGAGGAAGGAAGCAAGGAGGAAGAGAGGAAGGGAGGGGAAACTGGACAGCTCCTCAGATTCCTTTCCCTTGGGACTTCACATCATGGTGTCATTCCTTGATTTGAAGTCATTTCTTTGGGCATTAGAAATACATTTGAAATGAAATTTAAAAATATACTTTAAAACACATACAGCTGGTATTTGGATGATTTGCTATTTTGAATTATTCATGCCTCGAACTTCCCTCCATTACTGTGGATCATTTAGAATCTACTGGGCATAAAACCCCAAATGTTTCAAAACATAGATTTCATACACACACACACGCATGCACGCACGCGCACACACACACTTTATGAGCTCAAGAGCAATAAAAACAAAAACAATAAGTTATCATTTGTTAATTTCTGGGCACTGTGCTAAGCACTTATTTTAAATCTTACAGCAACAGTATGAAGTAGCTATAAAGTAAAACAATCATGCTTATTTTTTTGTCAAGAAAACAAAGAAGTGTCAAAGCCAGATTTCAAATCTATGCCTGTGGCTTCAAACTTTCAGATTACTCCCTCCTTTTTTTTGATCTATGCCAGGTTGGAAGCAGTTTGAATTATGAGGACTGAGGGAATAGCTGGTAAGATTTAGCTTAGGAAAGCGTGCTGCTTGAGATTTTGAGATGAAAGTTTCATTGTAACCAGATTTATTTGCTTATGATGATAACTCTTAGTTTCAAGGCCATTTTCACTTTACCATGGCAGGTAGAATAAAAACTAAACTAAAATAATAAAAACTAAAATGAAATAATGAAAACTGACATCAGTCCTACGGGAGCCACTTAGAATGACTGGAGTGGCTTACATAAAATTTGACTGAGTACACAATTTAAAAAGGTCTGCCCATAATTGCAAGTATCTGACATAGTTTTGTTAAAATTGTTTTCTATTGGCATTTACTTTAATAAAAACAGTGTTTGAAGCTCTTGGCAGCTGAAGACAGCTTCACTTTTCCCTTACCAGCATTTTCCCTACGCTGAACGTCGTAAGCACTGAACGTTGATGTACGACAAATCATTGACAAAGGGTGTGCTCGCAGAGGATTCTCTCTGAAAACAAGATGCAGTTCCATTTGCTCAGTTATAAGGTCTACAGAACTTATGACCCAAGTGCTTTCTGTGCATTGCTAATGGAATTACAGAGCATGGAAGAGGCCCTGACCTTGGTTTCTATTATTGGGATGAATGGTACTCTTTAATTCTCTGGGAATTGATGACTAAGGTAACTGTCGGAGCACAGTCCATTTAGACGGCATGCCTTCCAGACATCATCTGTCAGGCAGCAACATAAATCAAGCCTTTGGACCAGTCTTCTTGACAGTGTGCTAAGGATACACAGATAGTTGGGAGAAGTTGCAATATGTCATGTGGCTTTGAACATACTGACATTTGGGAAGGAGACAATGTACCATGACTTAGAAATTTCCCCTTTAACTGAAAATCACAAAAGTATGGCAAAAGAAACTCATCTTTTTTTTTTTCTTTATTTCTTTGTGGGTAAAACACTATGGTACATGTATATCTTATATTATAAAATTTTATATTTTTGATTTTATATTTTCCTGTAGATGAACTGTTTGGCCCTACTCAACCACAGCACTGTTGTTTTGGGGGGGGGCTGTTCAGAGACAGTCACTGGATTGGATGCTAAGTTTGTTCAAAAGGTCTGGAGTCTCTGGTCTTTGGTCACAGTACTAGAGGATACAGTGGTCCTCCCTTTTTGCAGCTGGCTTTTCTTCTGGGACTTTTGTATGCTTTATCCAGGCTCCTTCAACCATTGGCTAACCAATGAATTCTTGAGTTTTACCTTGGGTTTATTCCCATAAGAAGATGAGATTGTTGCCTGGATGACTTTTCTTGCTTTTAGATTTTTCCTGAAATTTTTGGTGATGGTTTCTTCTTGAAATTCTCAGCTGAATCTGAGGGAAGGGCCTCCCCACCTTCCCCCTCTCCATGTTTCTTTGTTGTTTTTTATGTATTATATTTCAGAGAAGGAAAACCTGTGACTTATGTTTATATTTAATTACCTCCTTGTTCATCGATCCACAAAGTGGAACTGTAGATAAAGGTGGAGGAAAGCACTAGATACGGAAAGTGGATTCTGCATCAATCATGTCAAACTTACAAGCAGGAGGTTTCTGAAATGAGTGTGATGAAAGTAAATACTTCAAAGGCAATCAATAGCATAAACTCTCATTGGCTCACAATTCCATTAATTTGTGAGAAAAGAAGTGTGTGTGTGTGTGTATGTGTGTGTGTTCAATTGGAGGATTCCATTTGCTTTTCTTAAAATAATCTGTGACAATGACTTACTGTCTAGTTTCAGAACTGTGGTTTGGGACAAGAGGATCAGTTACTCCATTGACTATACATTTCTGTAGGACATCATCTTATTAACAGGCCCAGGCCTTGATGCAGTGTGGAAGACAGAAACAAAACAACACATGGTATCTGGCCTCAAAAGCTCACAGCCTAGTTGGGGGAGATTCATATAAAAATACAACAAAAGTAGCAATTCCATGGTAAAGGTAACAGGCGACAAGAGTAGAGAAGAGGTGTGAATTATTGAGTCCACGTGTGGACTCAGAGCAGTCAAGAAAAAGGAGGGTCATTCTAGGGAAGAGGATGCATAGGGTCCAAGACTAAATGGCAGCTCCCTTAGTGAAAAACTCATGGTGGCACACAGGGACCTATCATATCCATGGAGGAAGAAGAGAGGAAAGATGCTTTGAACCTGGGGTCCCTCCTGCCTTTACAATTCTTGTTTCCCTCCCTGAGATCCCTGATATGATGGCTTTAGCCAGCTCCTCTAGATGGACCCCGAACATACAGGAACAGAAGAGTAATCCCCACAGAGCAAGCATTCCTGTCGCTTTAACCCGCAGTGCAGAATCCTGTTCTCCTGCTTTCAGAAACCTGAGCTGAGTATTAATTCCTTGTTCTCCATGTCTCCTTCTTAGAAATCTTGGAGAAGTATGTTCTCTTGTGACACATTCATTCAGTAAGATGTTGTCCCTTCCTGGAATGTGACAGAGTGTCCTTCGAAAGAGTGTTTCTTGGTCATCAAGGGGTGAAGATGTAGCAAAAACATGTGTTTGATATTTTTAAAAAATTGGCAGTAAAATTAAGAAAAAGCGGACTTGTTTTTCCCCCTAAAAGTCTGTGAAATTTGATTTCCAAAAATGAAAATGTCTTCCCTGACATTCATAGCCAACTGAGTTGCAAGACCCAAAAATCGAGCAGCTGGTGTTTTAAGTACTGCATATTCCAAAAGTGCACTCCCCCCCCCACCCCCGAACCATTAGTCATTCTCTTGTGGTTGAACGGTTTAGTTACCCTGTAGTTGGTAATAAGCAGATGGTCAGATGGGAGAATGGGAAGGGAAGCCCATCACTGGCAAGTTGGAAGCCCAGCCAAACTCAGGTTTCCGAGGGCAGAAAGCACCATGTAGAAAGTATTAACTACATGGCTGGAAAGCAAGAAACACTGTCGGCTGTATCTTGCCCCTCTATGTTTTTATTTTGCACCAATTAAAAAAAAATCCCTTAGCTGAGTACTGAGAGTGGATTGGTAATCTAAAGAAAATTACATTGCTTTAGGAATTGTAATTAGCTGTAACCTGATGGTTCATATTGCACTGGGCCCTGAAAATTACGTGGTTGATCTTATACAGATAAAACCATAATTTATTCCCTCCTTATATCACTCTGTTGTTTTTGTGTCTTCAGTGGAAGATGTAAATGAAAACATGTTATAGTTACCAAGGAAAATTATCACAAAGGTGGGTGGTAGGGAAGGAGAAAAATAATCCATTTTTCTTGTGGCTTCATTTTTTTATCCCCATGCACATCACTAGTAGAGGTAGTCCAGATCATTTTTAAGCATATTGAAGATCCTTAATTTTGCACATATTGACTCAAGAATCCTAAATATGACCTTAATTCTGTTGTGGACATTATGTAATTAATCACTCATTATTGAGTCATCTACAAAGCAAATGTTCTTCTTTATCCATCTTTAAACAGATTTTAATATATACCACCCTATTTCAAGGAATTTATGTGTTTTTGGTAAATGTCCTTCATAATCTGACAGTGTCTAGACATCAGGATGGCAGGAACCAAAGAAACTTCAGAATAGTCGTGATTCTCAAGTCTGTCACTGGCCAGGAGGGTAAGCGTGTGAGAGAAGGAGGAGCTGAACAGACAGAATGGAAAACAGTTCCATTTCTAGATACTTAAGCCTTTATCTTCTGTGGAAGTCTTCTCATTTCATGGTATATCCAACAGACTCAATTTTTACCTTGCTAATAGGTAGCTGGGACATTCTTTTTGACCTGTTTTGGTCTGAAAGTTACTGTCAAAAATTTGATCCCCTAAGTCAAATATCAACCCTATCAGCATTTTTTGTAACTCCTCCCCCCCAAAAAACCTGATAAAGAAATACATTTCCGTTACTTAGTAAACATCAGGAACCCAGGATTCTCTGGTCAAGGAGTAGATGGAGAAAGTTCTATATTGTTCACCTTGAGTGATTTTCAAGAGTAAAATTGTATAGCTTTTAGCAAGTTTTGCTTACGAATAACCAAACGGCAACCTGATTCAGTAATAATAGAAAAAAAGTTGAGAGAGTTACTAAAAGGTCTCTTCCCTACCAAGCAGGAAAAAAAAACAAGTTGTTTTACTCCTTTATGAAAACAGTCTCATGTTGGCTGTTTTCTCAGAACTACCACATGGTAGTAATACACCCCCATCCCAAACAAGCATATCTACCTTTCAAAGGGTTAGGTGCTAGCTTTATGACAAACTGAATTCCGGAATAAGGAGGTTCCTTTTTATTTACAATTTAATTGCAGGAGCTATTACTAGAAAATACTGGATTAGTCTATAAAATGAGAAAATCATATAAAAATTTCAAAACTCACATCATGATGTAAAAGGGACAAAGTAAACAGTAAATAACTGTTTCCTAGTGATTGGAAACCTCTTCTAATTAAAACAATTTAACTCAAGTAATTCATGCACAAATTAAAAGACAACCAAAATAAAACGTTTGTAAGCAAAAAACCTTAGTCTCCTGCCCCAATCCTCTAATGTCACTTCCAGTGACCCAAAGGCAAACATTTAAAGTCTGTCAGCTGTTTCCTCTTCACATGTCTAAATTATAGTCTCATACTATAGGCTACTTTTTAATTTGTCAACTAGAGCCAAATCTATTGACTGCCTATTGTGATAGAGGCTTTGGTACTGTCACCCTGCAACCCACCTCCTCTCCTCATCCCAATATAGTTTTTTTTTTAAAGATTTTATTATTTTTTTTTACTTATTTGACAGAGAGATCACAAGTAGGCAGAGAGGCAGGCAGAGAGAGAGGGGGAAGCAGACTCCCCACTGAGCAGAGAGCCCGATGTGGGGCTCGATCCCAGGACCCTGAGATCATGACCTGAGGGGAAGGCAGTGGCTTAATGCACTGAGCCACCCAGGCGCCCCCCAATATAGTTTTATCACTAGTTGTAGTTAAACCAGTTCTCACTGTTTGTAGTCTTACCATGTTAACTATTGCTCACTGTAGTGTTTTGTGATTCCATTTCTTTTCTTACACAGTTTTCCTCCCTCCCACCCTGAATCATGTTTCTGATTGTGTCCTTGCTCCCCCCATGTCTACAATATGCTGTCTGTTTCCTAACTGTTTCCCCCAAAGCTGCTCAAGTCATGATGAGTTGAGGACGGGGTAGGGAAGCGACCTCCCTCCCTTGGGTAGGTCGGTTTCTCTCAAGTTCTGCTGCTCAGTGATATTCAGGGGATTCCTGTTGCACTCCAATGTGGGATGTACGCTTCTGTAACCCGTGGGAACCCTTTTTGGATTCACTCTCTCATTTTGCTTGAGTACATCCTACTACAGTATCTTCCTAAGAAAACAAGAAAACGTGCAGGGGAGAAAATAATTTGTCAGTATTTAATGTTTGAAAATGTCTTCACTTTTACCTTCTCTTTTGACTGAATTCTAACTAAAATTCTAGATTATATGAAATTAAGGATTTGAAAAATATTTTTTCCTCAGAATTACAGGTATTACTCCACTGTTCTCTGGTATCCAGCATTGCTACTAAGAAGTCTGAATCCATTAGGATTTTTGTTTCCTGTATGCGATCTATTTATTTCCCCTTTTCCTTTTGGAAATGTTAAAGATTGTCTCTGTATTTTTGGGGTTCTAAAGTTTCACAACGATGCATCATGCTGTGGTTCTTTCCAGTCTGGAGACTTGCTTCTTTTAGTTTTGGTTTTGGGAACTTTCATTATAGTACTGATGTAGGGCTGGAGACTTGCTTCTTTTAGTTTTGGTTTTGGGAACTTTCATTATAGTACTGATGTAGGACCCTGGGATCATGACCTGAGCTGAAGGCAGATACTTAACCATTGAGCCACCCAGGCAGCCCTCATTATAGTGTTTCTTTGATAACTTTCATTCTGTTTCTTTGCTCTCTCTTTCTGAAACTTTTATTGGCTAGATATTGGTTTCCTGGGTTGATCTGTCAATTATCACTTCTCTCATACTTTATCTTTCTTTTTGTCCTACTCCTTGTGACTTCCTTTACTCTTCCTATCAATCCTTCTACTGAATTTTTCATTTCAGCTACGATATTTTCAATTTCTAAGAATTCTTTCTTGAATCATAGTATTCTTTTTTATAATATCCAATTTATTGCAAAATTAAAAATCATAAGGTTGCAATATCTTCTCATATCTATGTATGTGAGCAAGATGGTTTTGAAGCTTTGTTTTGTGTCCTTGATTATCTCTATTTCTTCTAGTATTCTTTCATCATTGTTTCTTTGCTTGGTTGCTTTCTACTTTAAAAATGAGCATTTCACATTTGGTGGTCATGGTGGTTGTGTTCCATTCTGTCCTGAGCTTTTTAAGTTCTGAGCTGCTGAATTTCTAAAGAAATGAGAAGATATGCATGATCCGTTTCTCTTTTTGGTTTCCTCTGTCCTGCAAAATGAGTTGCCACATTTTTGTCTTTATTTTTTTTTAAAGATTTTATTTATTTATTTGACAGAGATCACAAATAGGCAGAGAGGCAGGCAGAGAAAGAGGGGGAAGCAGGCTCCCTGATGAGCAGAGAGCCTGATGTGGGGCTCGATATCAGGACCCTGGGACGATGACCTGAGCTGAAGGCAGGGGCTTAACCCACTGAACCACCCAGGCGCCCCCACATTTTTGTCTTTAAAATATCTTCCTCACTCAATGCTCACTGCTTTCTTCTTCATTTACTCCCATTTATTTGGTGTCTGAGCAACAGGAGGGGATAAGCATGTTCTCATTTTACCACCACTAATTAGAAACTGGAAATATCTTTTGTAAATTTAAATCAGTGGTTGCAATCAGAATTTTAGTGTACCAGTTAGAGATTTGGAATCTATTTGGAAAATAAAAAATATCAATAATTTATGTACCAGTTAGAGATTTGGAATCTATTTGGAAAATTAAAAATATCAATAATTTATGTACCCAAACGTTAAAAGTCCTATTGCCTTCAGTAGCCCCGACAGATAAAAATATTTAAAAACCCCCAACTGTTTCTTTTTAAGAGTTGAGAAAATGTCATAAAATTACATTTCATCAATCCCAGGTATTGGGTTAAAAATGTTCAATAAAACCACACTTTTTCCCCCTTCTGTATCTTTTGACTGCCTTTTGAGACTTCACACCCATCAATGTACTTGGCTTTCAGTGATTTCTCAGCAGGCCCAGTAGAAATGGTTGATAGCTACAAGCAGGTGTTGCCGACAAGTCATGTTTCTCATTTTTACAGATGCAGTGTATTCTATCTCTGCCATCTCTTTTTTCCTTTTATAGCTTCTGAAATTGTGTTTTGTAAAAAGTCACTTGGCTATCTTCACACGGTTTCCCTGTTACAATAGGTAAATGTCAAAAGCAATCAGGCACAGTATCAGCTTTTCATTGTATTCCCCTAAGCCCTCCGGTAGATAATAACTTCTCGCAATATTTTCTTAATGTAAACGGAAACAGATACTAATCCAGGCAAATGATCCCTCCTGAGCCAGCTGTCCTTTTCAATATGTTATCCAGAAGATTACATGAATATTTATGGGGTCTTCAGTTTCCCACAGAAGCCAAAGTTCCACGAATGGGGTATATCGTGTTTTAACTTGAAATAATGCAATTTTG
The DNA here is from genome assembly GCA_004024625.1 of Mellivora capensis. Lineage (NCBI taxonomy): Eukaryota > Metazoa > Chordata > Mammalia > Carnivora > Mustelidae > Mellivora > Mellivora capensis. Next base: position 45,520 of record PISX010004030.1, read on the forward strand.
CAGGACTGGATAAAACTAAATATGAAAGGGCCCTTAAGCCTTGTGGTCAGGAATGAGGAGATCTTGATCACTGTAATTTCGAAAACAACTGTGTGACCTGTGAGCGGCCAAGTAAAGCAAGCCAGACTTTCCTTATTTGAAAAGGAGGCTATCTCTCACAATTTTTCTTTCATAGCCTTCTCTTTCTTCTCCCAACACTGCACATTTTAACTTCATTTAGATTTCTGCTTACGTGCCTTTCTCTCACCCCTTGCATTTAAAGCTTAGTGACTCGATGTGTTTTCAGTTTTATTAAGCAGACAGGTCTCCATAATTAATTTCACCTGAGATCATCACCATAAAATGAGTTTTATTACCCTAACATGAGAAATGAGTGAGAAATGAAAAACGGAAGGCGAAAGAACCTGAAAATGTATTTTGTTGTCCACAGCGAAACACCAATTACGCGCTAGAGGGAAGAGACCGGAAGACGGAAGGAAGGCCCAAAGTACATGTGAAAAGCCCTGCGACATCATTAGTCCTTAGGGAAGAAATGCAAATGCAAACCAGAATGAGACATCGCTACACACCTCCTGGAACGGCTAAAATTCAAACCGCAACGATGACGAGAAAGCCTGGAAAGAAGTCCTCACACGGGACGTAGACCATCTGGAACCCTCACACAGGGCAACACAAAATGTACACCATTTTGGAAACCAGCTGAACCAGCAACCCTGCTCTGACGTACTTACTCAAGTGAAAATTCCTTCCATGCTAAAACCTAAATGAAAAGTTTCATAGCTGTTTTATTCACAATCACCCAAACAGTAGACAGTGTGAATGGCTCCAAGGAGGGAATGGATGACGAGACCAGGGTGCAACCGCAGAGCGGAGGACTCTCACCAGTGTGGACCCGTGAAGCAAAATGGCCGAATATAAAGCGGAAGAAGCCAGACAGCAAAGACCAGGTACTGCGTGATTCCATTTTATGGGAACAGGCAAAACTAGAACGGAAAACAAATCTGTGGTGGCTGGGGCTAGGAGTGGGTGGAGGGGCTGACTTCACTGTGGCAGTAGTTATAGAACTAAATGCATTTGTCAAGACTTACAGCATATAGCCTAAAAGGGATGCAGCTTACGACATATGACTAAACCTTAAAAGTGGGAGAAAGAGTGAAAAAGCAGGGAGAGATCAAGAGAAGGTTTGGAATGGAAATGAATAGAAGGAATTAAAAACGTGTGTCAAGTAAGTAGGAGAGGCAGGAGGTAGGGAGGGGAGAGTGGGGTGTCTAGGAAGCCTTCAGAGGGGAACCCCTGCCTCGTCTGTGTTTTAATGATGAATTGGACTTCTCCAGGGGGGTGAGGATGGAGAGGGCACCGAAGTCACAGGCCATGTGACTTGGCAAAGGCACTGATGTGTGCATTAGCAGGGTCTGTACTGTGGGTGTAAGAGTGCAACAAGCACACACAGGGAGCTGGGATCAAGGTAGGAGGAGACAGACAGTGGAAGGCTTATTGGTTGTGCCAGGGGCTGGGAATTGATTTTCACAGCCACATGAGAAGCCACTAATGGATCAGGAAAGGTAAGTGATATTATCAGACTAGTTGTTGTGAAGGGTGGCTAACATGTGAAGGGTGGCTAGAAGGGTGGTGAGAAGGCTAGAGGCAGGGAGGGCACCTAGAGGCCACTACCATGCTCCAGCGCAGGGTTGCAATGTTTGATTTGCTGTTTGGCGTGTGGCCACTATTTAAATTAGTGGAAATGAAAGGCAATTAAAAATTTTATTCCTCGGGGCGCCTGGGTGGCTCAGTGGGTTAAGGCCTCTGCCTTCGGCTCAGGTCATGATCCCAGGGTCCTGGGATTGAGCCCCGCATCGGGCTCTCTGCTAAGTGAGGAGCCTGCTTCCTCCTCTCTCTCTGCCTGCCTCTCTGCCTACTTGTGATCTCTGTCAAACAAATAAATAAAAAATCTTAAAATTTTTTTTTTAAATTCCTCAGCCACGGTAACCTCATTTCAAGTGCCCCGGAGGCACATGTGACTAGTGGCTGCAGTACTGGGTAGGGCAGCATAGAACATCGCCATCATGGAGAGAAGTTCTACTGCACTGTGCTGATTTAGAACCTCTACTAAGGCTAATGTAATGGCAGCCAAGATGGCCTGATGGATCTAAGTTTTACATCTGGAAAGAATTTTTGGGTAAGAGCTTGCCTTAGTCTCGCAACAGTGGATATGCAGTCGTGTATAAATCTGGCTAAGATCAGTTCAGGTACCTGGAGGCCTGCTTTAAATCTTGTGATCCTATACTCTGATTGGAATTGTGAGCTCCACCTGTCAGTCTTCTGCTGGCCTCTTAGCACCAGGGAAGGTCAGTATCAGTGGCTAACGAGATGCTATAGACTAGAATTTGTGTTCTCCCCAAATTTATAGGTTGAAACCTAATCCCCAAAGAGATGCTCTTTGGAGGTGGGACCTTGGGAGGTGATCAGGTAGAAGCAGAGTCCTCCGAACAGTATCAGGGCCCTTATGAAAGGGATCCCAGAGAGTTCCCTGTTCCCCCTTCTGCCATGTGAGGTCGCCGTGAGAAGATGCTTGATTATGAACCAGGAAGCTGGTCTTCACCAGATACCAGATCTGTGGCACCTTGATATTGAACTTCTAGTCTCCAGAAGTATGAGAAATAAATTTCTATTGTTCTGTTGTCTAGGCCAGCAGACTGTGGTATTCTGTTATAAAACACTTGGCAACCAGGTTTTATTGTATTTTAATTTCATCAAGTCTACAGGAATATGAGCTGTTTTTCATCTTGCTGTTCATCTAGCAATTCTATAACACATTCAAATGAAGATTTCTAAGTTGGACTATTCTTCTCCCTCCTTGTTATCTCTCCATGTTATCTCAATTGCTCTGTGTCAGAGAACCATAAGGGCCCATCTTTTAAATGATGTGCTCTTCCTTGTTTCCTAAAAGACCTCATGACAAATCCATACATATACATCTTTATGATGAACAGTCTCTGAACATAAGGTTTTGGTTCTACCCTCGAAAGCAGATGGGGTTCTTTGGTTGCTCAACATCTGGGCATATTTGTGGAGCAAACCCTATAGAAATAGGATCTGGGAGAGATCACCCTGGAAAATGAAAATGCCAGTAGCAGGCCCCACTGTTTAGTTAATTTTCTTTTTAGCACTATACACCTTAGGAATGCCTAGTGATCATCACCCAGAAGAGACTGACTGATTAAGCTCTAGAAGTGTTTCCAAGAAAACATTTGGGAAGAAACCCAGCTTACAGAGCAAAATCATGGGTAGTCAAAATGAATAAATAAAAAGAGCTTCCACCAGGATTTGGTGCGACAGAAAGTAGTTTGGGGACAGATACTCCCTAAGTCCTTGGTGAAAGCTGGGGCTCAAAAAGAAATACTATTCATCCCATTCTGAGTGGGAAAAATATCCATTTACAACACTCTATCCGCATAGCTGAAAAATGGTGATAAATAACAATCCTGTGTTCACTTAACAACATGCTTTTAAATTGATTGCATATGTGGAAATAGCTTTTCTTAAGGGGTTGACTGTTGGGAAAAAAAGAAGAAAAATAAGATTACAGAGAATTTAATTTAATGGGGGCCCTGAATAGGTTATCAAGAGAGGGTGCTTCTGCAAAAGTGACCCGTGGGCTTAGAATTCATTTGAACCCTGTGGGGAGTGACGGACATTTTGCACTGGTGGAGGGTGATCTGGTACCTGAAGTCTGGGCTCTCTTCGTCGTTAACATCTCCCTGTACTGGTTAGTGAATAACAAGGAGCTACAGGATGTAAGTCCTGAAGAAACAGCTCTTGATCACCCATTTGCCCCACTTTTAAGACAACCAAGTAGCTGAAGGTAAGAAGACATTCACCCTTTCACCTTCTGCTGCTGCCTAGAGAGTCTCTGAACACAATAATAAAATCTCTCCTGAAAAATTATTCCCTGGTGGGGAAAACTTACGATTTATAAGCTCTAGTCAAATGATAAGAAAAATGGTCTAGAATTTAAAAAAAAATGCTCTGTGAGCACTCACAGATTTTTTGATAGGTTACACTGCTCTTCTCTTTGAAAATAGATAAGATTGATGGTGTTTCTCTGTGGACTTACTCTTACAATTAAACGATCTTTAAATCTGTTAGCGCTAAGAGAGTGCCATCTTCACGATCATCTTTCCATTTTAGTTAATAGATGGTTCGGTGTTCAGATATCAGTACTCAGAATTTGACGTAAAATCTTTTTTGCTCATCTGCTTCCTTGTAGGAACTCAGCAGCCAGGTTTTAACTTGAGATCAAAACTAGCCATACTCCGGGTTGAGAGAATGAAATTTAATCAATAGGTCCTATTCATCCTGGTTTGAGCTGGGTCTGATCCTCTCAAGAAGCAATGTGATTGAGAAGTTGTTCAGTTGGAACTGGAATGGGTTGCTTTGTTAATGAGGATTGTGAAACGAGTAACTAATCTGAAAGAATACATTTTTCCAAGGAGCTTGGGATGCCATCCAAACGCTCCTGTTTAAGGACAATATAATTATCGCCGAGGTGGTGTTCACACAGATGGATGGCGATTCCAGGAACAGCCAGGGCCAGGATGAGGTAAATCAGAGAGCATGCTGAGGCCACAGCCTGGCCCTTCAGAGGACAAAGGCTTTGCAACCCAAAGGCTTGAGACTAGAGGGGCTGCCCAGAGACACAGAGATGGCTTCCGTGAGCTGATTTCTTAGGGGGCTCTCACATCTAAGACTTCACCAGGCTCTGAGCTGGCGGTTCAATCATTCACTCAGGCTGAGAACAATAGAAATCTGTATTCTGGGACATTGTTCCAGTTCTGCTTTCTTAGAGTGTAATTTCTTGTGCTGGGCAAGGACCCGCTTACACACAATTCCTCCCCCTCAGGGATCCTTTGCTGCTCTGCCCATTCTCAGAAATACGTCTTACTACCTTGGAGGGACAGGACAGCTAGAGTTAGGCACAGGAAAAAGTGAGAGTAGAGCACATTCACACTTTACTTTCATGAGGACAGTGCTGGACCATTACAGCAGGATCCAGTCCAACCCCTCCAACATAAATTATGGGACAAATCCATGAACCTCATGCTACCAGGAACTGTAAGAGAATCAAAGAAATGTCACCATTTCCTGCCCTTAAGGAGCTTATAATATGTTTAGGGGAAGCAAACCATGAACACATGCAAAGTAAAAATGACAATAATAGAGAGTAACCACAGCATAACAACAGAAGGGAAGTCAAGAAGCAGTCAACAATTTAAGAGTTTACAGACAAGAATTCTATGTAAGAATTACAGAAAACATTTCAGGGAGAAGGAGAAGGGGTCTGGCAGAGTTTTAGTAAGAGATTAAGAGTTTTTCGAGCTGCTTTTGAGAGATGCTTACTATTTGGGCAGTAGTCTGCCTCATAGGGTTATGGCGAAAATTAAACACGATTTAAGAGTCTTAGCGTGGTGCCTGGGAGAGAGCTTGGTAAAACGTATTATTGGAGAGGAGGAGGCATTCCTAGTGGCAGCCAGCAAAACACGGGCACTGGGACAGGAAAGCAAAAGTTGTCTTTCAGGGGTGAAGTAACCAACCCAGCTTTAATGGACTGGAATTGCGAGAAGCCTTTGGTAAAAAGTGGCTATTCCATGTTATCTAGGGTCTTGGATGTAAGAGCAGTGTGTTTACACTTTACCCTGTAGATATTTCTTTTTTTATTTTATTTTATTTGTTTGACAGACAGAGATCACAAGTAGGCAGAGAGGCAGGCAGAAAGAGAGAGGAGGAAGCAGGCTTCCTGCTGAGCAGAGAGCCCGATGCTGGGTTTGATCCCAGGACCCTGAGATCATGACCTGAGCTGAAAGCAGAGGCTTAACCCACTGAGCCACCCAGGCGCCCTGTAGATATTTCTTTTTAAAAAAGATTTTATTTATTTATTTATTTATTTGCGAGCACGGGGGAGAGAGAGAGGGAGAGTGTGCGTGCGAGAGTGTGTGCACATGTGGGGGGAGGGGCAGAAGGGCAGGGAAACAGACGACCGACTGGGTAGGGAGCCTGCAGTCACGACCTGAGCTGAAGTCAGATGCTTAATGGACTGAACGCCCAGGCACCCCTCCTCTGTAGATATTCCTATCATGAGTGTGATGACCAAGGACTCATTATAGGAAGACTGGACCGTCCATAGCAAGTGGCATAGTTGTTGATACCCTTCACCTCATTAGCAAGTGCACCCCACTCCTACCTTAGCCCCCGGCTACCTCCTGGAGCGGGAAGTAATCTCACTAGTAAGTGTGATGAGACTGAGTTGATTTAAAACATCTGTATATCGGTACAGACTATGAACACAATCCTAACTTTTTGGTACATGTGGATTTTTTGCAAGATTATGAGGACATTTGCTTATCTGATGGCCCGTGAGTTGTAATTAGAAGGCAGATACTTGAAGGAAAATTGGCATTTTATATGATGTCCTGCCCTGTACTTCTTCTGTTACAGAAGCACTCCCAGTAACAGTGTGGGTGGTAGATACCATTATGCCTCCTGAGTGAGCTGCTCTCAGCAGAAAGCTCCAAGTGAAAGCACTGTGTCCTCGAAGGACTCCAAAGGATTAAGGGAATACAGTGTTACATGTTTCAAAACTGGTTAAGAACTCTGAAAGGAAACTTGCTTTTGCAACCAATGAGAGATGAAGGAGTGAGACTCATTTTCTAATTCCCATGTCCAACGGCCTGGGTATGACTTAAGAACCTTTCCAGCAGTGACTTTTAGGGCTGGGAACATTGACTGGTCAAAGTTTACAATGCTTTAGAGAAGATCAAGGTCCCAGCATCGGCACCAGGGGCACCGAGTACCTGTGCTTTTCAGGCGATCAATGAACAAGCCTCAGCATGGAGGTCCGAAGAAAATCCCTTGTTACAACCTAAACCAATAAAATGTAAGATGAGGCGCTTACTGGTTACTGATACTTAGAGACTTCATTGAGGGAAGGACTTTATAACCATAAGGCAATAGAAGGAGTGTGCCAGGACAGTCAATGCTGTGGGGTGTGGGGCAGGACCCCCTAGGGGGACCTTCCTTTTGTCTCTAGCAGTGTCATTCCTTCTATCTTAGTGTGTTACACCAAGGTTATCAGTTCTCAAGTGTGCTGAGTAAATTGCCTTAAAGGGGAGCTGGTTTTGTGTCTTTAAAGTGCTTGCTTCAGATCACTTCTTAACAGAGGGGCCGCCTTCAAAACATATCAGAAATGAACGCTACACAGGGTTAAAATGATGGCTTGAGCCAATGAAAAATAGGATCCAGGCCTCAGAGGTACCCCAGGCTTTGCACACACAGACAAAGTGAACCTAATACTCATTTCCATGCTGATTCATGGCATCATATAATTTAGAGCTGGAAGCGGCTGCGAAGACCACCTTTCCTTATTCTTTAGGTGCAGGAGCACACGGGACAACCCCTGATGTGCTCGAGGGACACAGCCGGTGGTGAATGGATAAACTGGAGAGAAGCCCCAGCCTCTCGTCCAATGCACTTTGCATGGAACTAAATTGTCTTGTGTCAGGGCAACACTAAAAAAACCTCGGCTTTCTGTTTTAATTCGTATCTTCCCTAAAGTCGGGTGACTATTCAGTGGCTGCGTGGCCTAGGGGGTGAGTTTTTTGGGGAAAAATCCTAAACTGCCTTACGGCTTGCCCACTTTTATTTCACTCTTTTTAGGAAACTATGCTTTAAAATGTCATAAGAAGACCTGCTAGGGAAGCTTTTGAATTTCTAGAATGACCTCTAAACTCCAGAGCCCACGGACGTCATCAAAGACTTTGAGGAAAGTCATCAGGGCATTTTACTGAAGGCAACTAACTTGTTCTAGAATGTCGGATTGTGGTGGGCCTGGGGGAAAGTTAACAATGACCAAGTCTGTACTCCAAGCCGTGTCAGAGGAAGCACACATGTGGAAACAGAAAGCTGTAGCACCAGCACAGAGCTGAAGGACTCTTTGAGAGCCGGCAGTGGGCTCACACGTGATACACTCATATCTTTTTTATTTTTTAATTTTTAAAATGTTGACATCTCTGTGAGCCAAGAGCACCTTGAAGGGTGTTCAGAGCCTTCTGATGTACAAAGGCAGGCCAAAGGCCAGGGAGATGTGTGGGAAGGGGCTCCTTCCTAGGATGGGGACTCTGGCCCACTGAGGGGGGTTCCCTGAGGGCCCAGCCCTCACTAGCTACTTAGCCTGCCACAGTGCCTGCCTATGACTTGGCACTTTGGGAAGGTAAGAGCACCCCCACAGCTCCAGAATGATCACCAAGTCCTCCCCCCTCACCAGTCTCCATCTGCTCCTCTCACCTCCTTTCTCATGCACCCCAATATTTGGTGCCTGCCTCACACTCGCCCTCCTCCAGAAAGGCTCAGCCCCTGATTCTGCAGCTCCAGAGGCCCCACCCCCACGGAAAACAGAGTCCAGGCTGTTAAGACAACAGGAACAAAGGCAGGAAGGGTGGGAAAGATGGTTCCCTGCTGTCCCTAACATGTCCTCCCTCGCAGCTTGTTATGGGCCTGCGTTTCGGTTTACAGACTCTCTGCACAAGCGGCCCCCCTCGACCACTGCTGTCTCAGTGCCCGTGTGTGTCGACCCCATAAATGCCAACATAACCTTCCTAACAAATTACAGAAAACCAGGAGACTGAGGGGCACTTTCATTTCATCATTTGTGCCAAAGCCCTTCCTGGGAACCTGTGGTGGGAGAATGGGTTTGAGGCAGGTGGGGGCCAAAGCAAGCACCTACGAGGTCAGGTTATAGCTCTGTGATAAAACCCGGATGTCAGGGCTCCGCCTTGAGCTAGGGCAACTGAAAGACCAACCTGTCAACCCCACTGTGTGTGGCCACCGGGACATGATTATAGAGCAAGCTTGTGCTCCACTCAGAGTCAGAACATTACGGAGTCTTCTCTCCTCTGTGTACACAGACCTGCATGACGAGAGAGCTCATCAAAGGCAGGAAATGCCTTGAACTCCCCAAATATACCAAATTTCCAGGTTTTGAGAAGCTTCTAAGGTTGTTTCCAATATTCTATGTTTATCAATAATATGGCAATGGACATGTTTGCATACAAACTTGCTTATTCGCACTTTAAATCAGGAAGAATATTCTTGCACCTCAGACAGGGGCTTCTAAGTTCCGTCTGCTACCAAGCAGTATTTGGCCTCCTGGGTTACTGGTTTGGAAGGAAGCAGTGTGTTCCTTAATTACATTAATGAACATAAAGGAAATTTCTTCTTAATTTTTTGGGAAATAATACTTTGAAAAAAAAGACGTGAGGCTTGGTAATGAACTGGACTAAATGCCAGGTAGTAAATAAGCCAGGAACTCAGCGTCCCAAGTTTTCAACTGGTCGAACGCCCGGCATCCCGGGCAGAGTTTCTTCCTGGACGGAGGAAGCTGTGGGAAGTAACTCCTTTTGTCACCTTTGGGGTGGTGAAATTTACACATGGGTTCTCCACCTCTCCTGTCTTCTCTGATACAGTCCATAGGGACGTATTATTTGTAGGAGAGTCTAAAAGGCATAGCTTCGGGCCTGAATTTTGATGTTTCCGGTGACTTTTCTAGTTTATTGGCTAGTGAATTCTGGGGAGACTTCCAGCCTGAAGCCTCAGCAAAGAAAGGCACACTCAGCTGCACTGGTGTGTCTGCCACTGCTCTCGTCCCTCCCCACCAACCCAGGCTGCAGGGGGGCAGCCGGGGGGGTGGGGTGGACTGTGCTCCTAGAAGGTCAGCACGTGGATAGGGAGCTGGCCCCTCATCGGCTGCTTTGGGAGAGTGGGGGCTCTGACTCATGCCTGACGGAGGAGACTATCCGAGAAGTGGCAGCTGACACAATAGAAAGATAACGCTGGTATGGACAGCAGCGGGGACGTAGTGCTTACTCTGAACCAGAGCTCTTCTGAGCACTTCCCTGTACTCATTCATTTAACCCTCAGAGCAACCTCTCAACATAGATCCTAACCTTATCTTGTCTTTACAGCCAAGGAAACTGAGGCCCAAAGAAGTCATGTGACTTCCTCAAGGTCACACAGGTAGGAGACGATGAAGCCCGGCAGTACGATTTTAGCTGGTTCACCTCTCAAAAGTGTTAACAGTGCTCTATCCGCCAACAAAGAGGCTCAGTAGCCATGAGAAGAACCACGATCACGTTCATGGTCCTTGGGCTCAGGTAAGACATGAAGAGAAAAATGACCCAAGCCCCAGGAATGATTATGACTCCCGAATGCCTGATGGTATCATGTTCTCCAGTCTCACAGAATAAAGGACTTTTGCTATTCTGACGATGGATATGTGACACGAGGAGGGCTCTTTCCCATTCATGAGGTATTTAGCCTTTCTCTTCAAAATTAGAGCTCAAAATTATAACAGAAGTTAAGTATGAAACAGCGTCAGGCCCAGAAAGCTTTTAGGTGCCTGCTGCAAATCATATATTGTAAACGCTACAGGCCATCAGTATAATAACTGCTCTTCCCACAGAGCATGGGGGCAACCTTCATCTCGAATGCCTTACATTGAAAAGAAATAAACATGTGAAAAAAGAAGGCAGGAGACATCATGAATACATTTCCACTTTCCAGGGTGGTGTAAAATAAAACCATTTTGAAAATGACTAGAATTATTCTTTCGAGGTCACTCTAATGTCACTTGGTGGGAAGAAAAATTCACATTAATTGTAAGTAGCTGCACCTGTTGTTTTCCAGATCTACTTATGCATGGATTTGATTTGCAATCAAAAAAAGCATCTGTGGCTCCTCTATGTGATAAGTGCATGTGCGCGCACACACACACACACACACACAAATTCTCTATGCATTTAGTAATAACACCATCACACTTCAAAGAAACCTGAGACCTTAAATACATGTTGAATGGTTTCCTTGTGGTGGTCTACTTGGAACAGGTACAAGAGCGCTCTGAACATTTCCCCCAAGTATAAATGATTGGAACGCTGTTTATATAATTCATGAAAATCTTTAGTCTTATGTCCTTTCAATCTTGGGGAATCTATTGCACTGGCAGAATCCTGCTTTTACCCTATGCTTTAAGATGGGATTTATTCCTTCATCTTATCATGCAGGGAAAGAGAAATGAAATTGTACTTTCAGATGCAGGTACTTGCATTTCTGCACATACTCATTGAGGTTCAGCACTTCTATAGTTTTCATTCTTGAGTTTGTCAAAGGTAAAGTGAAACGGGGTCATTCTTTCCATTCAGTCCTTGTGGTGTTTTGAGAACATTAACTGTATCATAAAAAGTTCTTATTCATTCTCAATGATTTGGTTCCTTGAGTATTGTTTAACACCCCTCCCTTACCCCACATGCTAGAAATAATCACAGTGTAAGAATTTTAGGACTGCCACATGACCTAATTATTTTTTTGTCTCAATGCTATTTTTGTATTTCTATCCATAATATTTTGGGCTAAATCACTTCAACATGGCAAACGAGCAAGTTTTCCTATTGCCTTTACTGTCCTACCACCTGCTGGCAGCCAAGTAACTTCTGGAATATTGTTCCTGAAAGGAAAACCGCCAAGACCCCAAACTGAGGGTCTACAAGATGACCAACTGCAAGAGAAACACAACCTCTGACGATACCTGTTGAACAGACTCACAGATTTGGAGGAGCCCTTGGTGAAGTCACGTACAACCCCCCATCCACTACTACCAGCCTAGGACAAGGTTCCAGGATGTTGGCACCCCTAGGACAGTTTTAATGACCTCCTGATACTGTCTCAGGCTTCCACTCTTGCTCTCTTCCCCCGATTTCCTTTTGTACAAGAACGGACTTAAAAAGCATAGGTATATATAATACTTATAAATATAAATATAAATAGTATAAATACTTAAAAATATATGTACTTATAAGATCCTTCCATGGTTCCCATGGACTTAGACTATAGTCCAGATTTCTTCCCGTAGGCATGTGAAGCCCCATGCAGCCTGGCTTCTGCCTAGTCCTCTTAGTCTCATGTCGCTCTCACGTCCGTTCTGTCATTGCCACACTGGGCTTCTGTAGAGCTCTTGAACACTGAGCTCCTTCCTCGACTGCTCTCCCCCCAGATCCTTTGCATATCTGGTTTCATCCTATCAAGCGGGAAGGAGCTCCTCTCACACCAATACTCTCACACTACTCGGTTTTATTTTCTTCCCACTATAATAGGAACAAAGAGCTTTTATGGGGGTTGTGGGGTCAGGAGGACATTAGATATGATCTTGCATTCTTTCTGAACCGAAGGCTCAGCAATGTTTGCTAATCCTATATTAAATTATATTATTTTTGCCCATAGCCTGTAAGCTTCTGGCTCCCCAAGGTGCCTACAACAGTCTTCTGATCCGCACGTCCAGTGTCCCTACCAAGAACAGATGAGCCCAAGACCCCTTATTCAAAGGCAAGTGAAGCCATCACTTACTGATAGTGGATCCGGACTCAGGTCTGTTCAGGGAGCTGATGATGACAAAGCCGAAGCCTTCGTTCTCCTTGCGGTGAATGACCACATCGCTGGTCTGCAGACTGTGGGAGGCGAAGCCTTCAGGCGGAGAGGCATTGCTACTGGGGGCAGCGTGGTTGCTGTTGGTGTAGGTGGCGTAGTCACTGCGCGGAGAGCTATGGTGGGTTGACACGGAGCCTGGACTCCTCCCGTTCTCTGGGCAGGGCTCCCCTGTAAAACATAGCATGCCCGGGCGCTCGGTTACGTAACAAGGGTCTTGATGAATGCCTCTGTGTACTAGGTGCAGTTCTAGACATTAGCATCATGACAAGACTGGCTGACTGGCTTCTAGTCCCCAGGAGTGCAGAATATTTGAAGGGCTACAAACCTAGCTACAGAGCAGCCAGGTCTAAGCCCCATTCCATTCTTCATGGCAAACATAGCTAAACCCTCATCGGCTTCCTCTGTGCTGCTACTAGTTTATATTTTCCTCTTGTTAAATCTGTAACACCCCAACCTCCACCCCCCCGCCCAGGACAACACCTGGTTTTAGATATTGAGCTTTTTTTTTTTTTTAAAGATATATTTATTCATTTGAGAGAGAGAGAGAGAGAGAGAGATGGGGGAAGGGCAGAGGGAGAGGGGAAGCAACTCCCCACTGAGCGTGGAGCCCCACACGAGCCTCCATCTCACGATTCGACCCTGAGATCATGGCCTGAACCAAAACCAAGAGTCAGACGCTGACCTGAGTGAGCCACCCAGGAACCCCTAGATATTGAGCTTCTTAGTTTCATAATAATAACTGATTAAAACAGGAGGACAGTATCTTAAACTGCATTGTGCACAGGATTACTTAAAGAACTTGTGAAGACTGTATCTTCAGGGTCCATGTGTGGAAAGTGTTTTGTTTTTTTTAAAGATTTTATTTATTTATTTGACAGAGATCCCAAGTAGGCAGAGAGGCAGGCAGAGAGAGAAGAAGGGAAGCAGGCTCCCCGCTAAGCAGAGAGCCCGATGTGGGGCTTGATCTCAGGACCCTGGGATCATGACCTGAGCTGAAGCTTTAACCCACTGAGCCACCCAGGTGCCCCTGGAAAGTGTTTTTAGTAGATTTAGGAAGACTGGGCACAGGAGAGAGAAACCCAGTAAGAGTTCTAGGCCACCACTGAGCAATGCTGCTGGAGGGGTACGGTTATTGGGGCTAACAGCCCAGGATGTCCATGTAAAGGGACCCATCATAATCACAGTTTTATTTAATTTTGTGATACTCTGTTAGTTTAGAGGCATTAATTCACTCCATGTAGGTGGAAAACATCTTAAAGGATCCTTCTTTTATTCACTTACTCTAGGATTAAATCTAACAATGATGTCAGGCCAAGGGGATGATGAGTTTTGAATTTCTGAACAAGGTGTGGGTGGCATTGCTCATTTTTATGCTGTATTATTTCAAAATATTCTCTATTATTAACCAGATAAACCAAACCAATACTTCCATGAGAAAACAAGCTTATTTACAGGAAGAAATGATAGAAAGTTGGCAGCCAAGAGAAGCTGCTTTTTAAAAATGAAAGTTCATCTGTTATTGATAAAGAATTTTGTCATTTTAACTTAATACCTAGGTTTTGGTATTCTGATTAAAAGAACTGAAGCGGGCACCTAAAATACTGTAACTAGAAATAGGACTGTTTCATCTCATCTTACAGTTTGATTGGTTTGCTCAAAAGATGTTTCTGGAACAGAGAAATAGTGAGAAGGAAAGTAACCACAAATGATGACTCTTTTTTGGGTCTCTAGATATGGCCTCTCATTTAGAGCTCTGGTAGGTGTCTCATATGGCAAGTTAAAAATAATTAGCAAAAGTCCCAGCGAAGGCTCTTAACTTGATAAAGTACAATTCATTCTGAAATGAAAAATCATTTCATTTCAAAAATCAAAAATCAGGGAGAAAGAACACAGACTACAAGAGAATTTTTGTTCTACTGGTATGTAGAGAAAAAGGAAGAGCATTTATTCATATACTCATTAAAAAATAGTCTTACAAAAATGTATTCATTTCTTGTTTGTAATAGCAGAATAAGATCCAGGCTGGTGCTTATTATCATTTGATAAATTTGAATTTTTCGGTAAGATTTAATTAATCAGGTTTTAATTAAAGAAGACAAATGGATGCTTTTCATCTGTAAGAAATGTACTGAGGTGAGAAAAGAACAAAATGCCAATGTCAAAGCCTTTCCCTCTTTTCTACCAGAATTTAAAACTACTTGTAAAATGTCCCCTCCCCACTAGAAAATATTCAAAGACAAGCTGTTATGGTCTTGGTGAAGCATATGTCCTTTATCAGTCCTTGCCCGAGTTGGAAATAAAGTGATTAGAGATAGTCGGGAGGAAGAAAAACAAACAATTATTAGGCTGCAACATTAAATTGAAAATCTCCCTGAGTTATTGGACCAAATCAGTAACTAAATGTCATAGGCAGTGAGTGACAAGAGAGATCTCATTTTCTGGCTGTCATATTTTAGGGGGTTGAGGGCTGTGCCTGTCAGTAAAGTGGCAACAAAGGAAAATGATCTGTCTTTGCAGTAAGTGTCTGGGAGCAGCTCTCCCTTGGGTTCTAGAGGTTTCTCCGAAAGAACGTCACTGACTATTCAACGTGAATGGTGACTGGGGAAGGGGAAGAGTCCAAAACAGTAAAAAGAATACCATTCTATTGCTTTTGGACTTTGCTTTCAACCTCTAGAACAAAGTTCTTCATCTTTTTAAATTTTTTTAATTTAGTTTAATTTTTTCAGTGTTCCAAGATTCATTGTTTATGCCACACCCAGTGCTCCATGCAATCGGTGCCCACCTTAGTCCTCACCACCAGGCTCACCCAACACCCCCATCCTCTCCCTTCCAAAACCCTCAGTTTGTTTCTCAGAGTGCACAGTCTCATGGTTCGCCTCCCCCTCCGATTTCCCCCAACTCACTTTTCCTTTCCTTCTCCTAATAAGGGAGTGGGGCATGCCAGCCCCGGCTGGAGTGTCCACATGCAGTGTACAACATCATGGGGCCTGACGGAGCAGGGGGCAGCCCACAGGCTGGGTCCCCACCAAAGCTAGGGGCTGACCTGCCTGCAAGGCATCTGAGTGGGTTGGATGTACTCCTGGTCTAGACTCCTCAAAGCAGACAACTTATTTAAACGGGTGACATGCTCACAGACAAAGAAGAAGGGAACATGTTTGGAATTGACAAAAAGTCTAGTAACTAGGACTGGGGGAACCAGGGGCACCCTAAACAATGGCTAAACTTTTCAGCCAGCTGCCAAGAAAGCCTTCTCTTTCTTGGCATTAAGCCAAGAATTAGACTCTCCCTTAGATATGAGAGAAAAGTACTGATGGATAGCTTTCAGATGGACTCTAAAGTGTTTTGATTAAGCCATAAAATGTTCTTTTACATCAATTCTAGATTGACACATGAGGAAATTCCTCAGAGACACCCTCCTCTCAGACGAATAGCGTGTATTCAAAATAATATGTCATTAGGTTGAACGTCTCAAAGCTGAGCTACTAAATATATAAATATTTATACTTCAGTGTAATAATTAAAGCCACTCTTCTACTATCCTTTGGGGAAAAAAATAGCTAAACACTGGAGCTGGTTGCGTGGGTAAAACATCTCTCAAAACTAGTTTATTTTTTAAATTAAAAAAAGGTTTTTTAAAAG
This sequence comes from Mellivora capensis, assembly GCA_004024625.1. NCBI lineage: Eukaryota > Metazoa > Chordata > Mammalia > Carnivora > Mustelidae > Mellivora > Mellivora capensis. The sequence continues at coordinate 61,687 of PISX010004030.1, forward strand.
ATTTTTCATTTATTTTTTGGGAGAGTGTGTGTGTGAGAGAGAGAAAGAGAGAGAGAGCAATCGTGGGGAGAGAGGGAGAGAAAGAGGGAGAAGGACCCTGACGCGGGGCTCGATCCCAGTATCTTGGGTTCATGACCTGAGCCAAAGGCAGATGCTTAACTGACTGAGCCACCCAGACGCCCCTCAAAACTAGTTTAAAGTGCAAGACCTGTGCTATAATTACCTCGTAAATAAAATTAAGTGTATTATGGGATGTTTCCTTCCTTTACTCCACAAATTTCTCCTTTTTGAGGATCTAGCTTGTATTGCCTCATTGAAAACTTCACCTTTCTAGCCTTAGCATGCACACTTTTAAAATATTTTAATATTTGCAGAAGCTTCTGCATTACTTTAGTTTTTGCCCGATGTAACTAACTAGGCATTATCTCTCCTAATACATGTGCTTTTCTCTCTTTTTCTCTTGAGCATTGGAAGCCAGTGCCTGGTGCCTTCTGAGGAGGGACAGGACATTTGCACAAGCTGAGGCAAGCATAAGGCTGAAGGCTTTAACCTCTGTGAGCGCCGCTCCCCGCCCCCCTTCTTCCCAGCTCCTGATACCACTTCTCTGTGTAAGAAGGTGGCAACTTTGTCCCTCTTCTCACGTATCTTGTCTCTTCACAAGCTGATTGCTCACTTCCTTCAGCTTTGAACCATCTCATTGTAAGTCAGGCTCACACCTCCCACTGCCTTTGCTTGGGAAAGCATAATAATAATGATAACAGTCCTTGAAAAGGCATCTTCGCTGTTATATCCATTTGTGGCTGTCCTTTCTCACTGTTGGAGAAACAGCAGCTAAGAAGAAAAGCTGTCTTCCTATGCCTTTAAAAAAATCTGTTCCATCCTATTTCTAGGCATTTAGTTTATTATCAAAATATCCTTTCCTGAACTTAATCATTTTCAATACTGATGAAGCTTTCAAGGAAGAGTGAGCTGAATTAACTTGGAAACTCTCCTGGTGTGAACGAGCAGTCTGCAGCCGAACGTTTTCAAAAATTAAATGCACTTGAAATGCACTCGAAAACCTAAATGAGTAAAGCTGGTAAGAACTGCAGCAAAGAGGATCTTCACAAAAGTCACATGATCCACAAATTGCAAGAATACATTTTTGCAGCATTTGGCATGCACTCCAATAGCGTGGGTTGATTAAAACAAAATTTAATGGCAATAATCAGCTGGTGGCAAGGGGAGCATGAAATTATGTTGGTGCACTTAGTTTTGCACCTTGCAGTATATTTCCTTGTAAATCAGGTATTTTTTAATTTATCTGTGGGTTACAGAACATATAGCATGGCAAACTTTTTATTAAAAATCACTCTTAGGGAGAGAGACTGTTAAATGTTAACCAAGCAAACACTGTCTTCCTCCTGGCATCTTGCCCAAGGATAAGGCATGATTCAAGGTGTTTTACTTCTTTGGGTCAAGTGGTATGTCATGAATTTCTGAAGATGAATGGCACTTCTTAGCAAAACCTCCACATGATACAAGATATATAGCAGTCCGTACTGGTGAGGGCTGACAATTCTTCTGACTTGCCCTTTTAAACGATTGCCCTTGATCAAAGTCTAGTTTCTAGAAGACTCAAATAGAAAAGGGTTTTTAGTTCGATTAATAAGTCTTATCTTCCCTAGTGATCACAGCTTGTCATTAGCCAGTGGCACCAAATCGCCCACTATTTTTCTTTTTTTTTTTATTCAGATGCCTTATAATAATAACACAGGAAAGACTCTTGGGTTAGGGAGTGACATTTGCTAACGTGGTCTCACGTCTTTGAATTCCTTGGGGGTGGGAAGGGAGGGGGCCCGAAAGTGGGATAAAGCCAGAAGCTCAGGTGGTGGTGGGGGCGGGGCGGGGGCCAGCAAGAGCCTCTGCATTATCACTGCTTCACTGCAGACTCCTGGGTAAGCTACCCAACCTCTGGGCCTTGGTTTCCTTTTCTGTAACACGTGGGAGCTCCTGCAGCTGAGGTCCATCCTAATCTGTATGAGGAGACCCAGGGGGCTGAGCAGAGAGGCCAGCGGCCAGGAGAGCAGTAGGTAATTCACAGGGCAAAGCCCTGGCAGCTGGGGACCCTACTGCCTATGTTACTGAGTGCTTAGATTATGAAAAATGGTTGATTTTTGTAACAGACATATTCATAGAAATATAAGCCATTTTGGGGGATTGAGATGGTGGAGAGAGAGAAACTAAGTCATATTAGGACTGTGAAGACTGACTTAAAAGTGAAGTCTTTGGTGAATTCTTTCACGATGCTAGGAAATGGCTATAAAGGGAATAATTACTTCTAATTTACCGGTTCCATAAGCTTGGAGTTAAATGAATTGTGTTTTCTCAGAGTGACATACAGCTGTATTTTTGTCATAGTTTTATTGTTACCTTTTATCAGGCTCTACTTTGGAGGCTAATTTTCCATCCTAGTTGCCTTATTATGGTATCAAAATGCCGTGGTTCTTGGTTTGTAAAGACAATGAGGAACATTTTCCAAAGCTGTATTTTCCACTACCATAATGTTCCTCTTATAACTAGCATCCACCAAAGAGCAAAGAGCATACACATTTTAAATTAGCCCCAGGCTTTGCTAGAAATTTTTAATGACTGAGCTGAAAATGTAGGGCTGAGAGACTGCTTGGAATTACAGTGGGGTGAAAATCTGCCCTTTCAAAATCATGGTCACATTTGGAAGATCTAGGTTGACTTTTGTCCTTGTATAATATAGAAATTGGTTTACAATTTTGTTCTCCCTGTCCTTACCATGTCCCACAAAAGCATTTCACCACCCGACCCCCAAGCCTCCCTGCTGGCTTGAGCCACACACCTCCACAGAGCACCTTCCTTCTCACAGTGAGGTTGACCTGCCCGTTTCGGGCTGCGTGGTGCATCAGGTCGATGACATAGCGGTGGGTCTTGCCAGCCACTGGAATCCCGTCGACATAGACAAGCTCGTCTCCTGGGTGTAGGCGGCCGTCTCTGTCGGCTGAACCCATGGCAATGACGGCGCCAATCAAAATCTAGAGAAACGTAAGAAGGAAAGGATATTTACATTTCAACCATTTTTGCTCACATATACATAATTTCTTTATGTAAATATAGTTATAGATAATATTAAAATTTCCTTATATATAAATCTAATTATACACAATAAGATCATATATATATAATTTCTTTATATGTATGTACAACTTGGGGGAAGGTTTTATTCCCACATTCTACCCTACTCCAAACCTGAGCATGTACTTGAAAAATGAAAAATGAGGGGCTTTGCCCACTCTTCCAGTTGCTAACTCCTTTTAGAGAAATGAACGTTTGGAACTCGCTGCTGATGGCCACAAAGGTCTGGGGGACACTTGCTTCCTGGCGCACCAGTTACCACCCTTAAGGAAGATTCTAACCCCAAATGTTCTGATGTTATTGGCCACTGGGCATGTAACAAGCTGGGGATTGAATCTTGGCTCCACTTCTTGTTTGTGTGGCCTTGGGCGAATCTTAACCTCTGTGAGTCTCAGTTTCTTCATCTGCGAAACGGGGAAATAAAGTAATGGGAGCTGCTTTATGGACTTATTGAAAGAACTGAATGAAATAATGCATGTAAAGCATTTAACTTTGCTCATGGCACACAGTGAGAGCTCAAAAAATGTCAGGGCAAACTAGGGGCTGCATATTATGAAACTGATAACGGTTCAATTTTTTTTTTTTTTTAACTTTGCTTTGCCTTGCAAGGCTGGAGGTAAGGAAAAAATAAAATAAAACAAAGTAAAACTCACAGTTGGCTCTTCAGGCCAGGTGACTTTGTTTTTTTATTTTTTAAATATTTTATCAGGCCAGGTGACTTTAAAAAAGCCTCAGTCAAACCTCCTCCTCATTTTTGCTCTGTTCCTTCAAATATTTCCTTGGAGCATTGTCCTTTGTGTAAAGGACATTCCCAGTTCTACCTGTCCCCTGAAATGCTTCTGAAATGTTTAGGTGACTCTCATGCCAAGAAGTGAGGAAGAACACATCTGGGAAATGTGCGCGTGTTAACTCCCTGAACCAGGGACTCTAAGGAAAGACATAACATAAGGCTTCCCACTTCCTGTTAGAAACACTCAGATTAGTGTCCATTAATGAGGCTTTTTTTTTTTTCTTTCTCAGAGAAAAAAACCAATGGCACTAAATATTTTAGTTTCACTGTTTAACCTACAATTTTTCCAACACATGGGCAATGGCCATTCGATTTCTTTCGCCAAGTGGCTTAGCCATAGAGCATCTGAAGTCAATTGTTACTCTTACCCTGATCATATTACAGAGGCTATCCTCTAAGTTTTAAGTCTTTATAAAAGGATCCCTTGCTCACAGATGGATTTCTTTCGGGCACAATGATTTCCTTCAAACTCTGGATCTGTGGATCTCAGCTCATTTGCAGAGCTGCCCCCTCATGATCGCGGGCTTATGTGTCTCAGGTGTGACAACAGACTGATTCTTATGTGGTCACACTGCTCGGCGTGGCCTGTCAACATGACTACTTGATGTGAATGCCCAGCACTTCTTGGGTATTTGCAGAATTAGAGAATGGAGAATGCTCTCTTTTCCTGAAGACCTCTTAGCCTTGGCCCACTGAACAGCTTTCTTTATCCACAGGAATGACAATTCTTTTTTTTTTTTTTAAAGATTTTTATTTATTATTTGACAGAGATCACAAGGAGGCAGAGAGGCAGGCAGAGAGAGAGGAGGAAGCAGGCTCCCCGCTGAGCAGAGAGCCTGATGCGGGGCTCCATCCCAGGACCCCGAGATCATGACCTGAGCCGAAGGGAGAGGCTTCAACCCACTGAGCCACCCAGACAATTCTTGATGACTACACCTACTTTTTCGATTTGCTTCCACACTGAATATCGGTGCTCTGAGGAGTGGTTCATTATTGCTATCATAAGGAAACCCTCCCGTATCCCGCCTTAGACTAGCCGTACAGTGTGGTTCTTCCCCTGCAACGCTCCATTCCCATTTCCTACAGGACAGCGACTGGGTCTGCTTCTGACATTCTCCGTTTCTCTTATTGTCATGCCAACCTGAATTTATGAGCTTCTTTCTAAAGATGTTCCAATCTCTTCTTCAAAAGACTGAACCCGCTAAGGAGCCCTACAAAGATTTGCTAAGTGCTTTGTGCGAAAGCCAGTTAAAATGAATGTTTATGTTTCTCCACTGCCCCATGAAAAGCTGCATTTAGCTGGGTTAGTCCCCCCAAATGCTTCAACCTTTAGACTTCCTATGTGCTTTAGTGAGAGAGTTTATAGCTAGTTACAGAGAAGAAAATGGCTCGTGAGCTTCTTGGCTGGTTAATTATCAACTTGAAGCTATAGTTCTGACTCTCCCTGAGAAGAGTGAACCAAAATATAGGTCACATTTGAAAATGGCCTGGATGCAATTGGGCCCTCTACAAAAATAGCAAAAACAAAATTTCACTAAGGAAAAAACCCCAAAAAACCAAAATACCACCCCCGCCCCGGCCCCAAATTTCACTTTCGAAAATTCCCATTCCCCCCTTGCTGTAAGCAGGCAGCAAAGATATGCAGATGCTCTCGAAGTTATCGTCTTTGTTACTAGGTGATACTAGTTTTAGTACCACCTAAAACTAGTTTCACTCAGTAAAAGAAAAATCCCAGTAAAACATCTGCTTTTCTGCTGCATTGCTGTGATAGGAGTACAAATTAATTTATCTATTCAGCAAATATTAATTGAACCCACGGGTACTTTCGGGTGTTAGGAATTCATCCGTGAATAAGAAATACAGATCCCTGCCCTTAGAAAACTCCTAGTCTAGTGGTCAGACAATAATGAGTGTAGTCAGTTCTGTTGTATGCTAGCAGGCATGCCCCACGGAAAAAAGGGAGCAAGGCAGGGTGGCCAGTGGGGGTCAGTCACGAAACCCGAGGCAGTGCGAGAGCTGGTTAGAGGAGTCACCGCTGAGAAGCTGACATTTGGGCAAAGACTGAAGTTCCCCTGACACACTTTTTTAAAAGTGGAAGCTTTACCCTTTGAAATTCTGTTCATTTGATCAAATCTCACGTGCTTATTTCCAATAAGTGGTATATTCAGCAGAGTACCCCAGTATAACTTCTTATACAGTGTTAAACAATTCCTGTATGTAGAGACATTATTATGTAATGACATTAATAATCCATCCTGTCTACCCTGTTTTGAACAAAAGTTGACATAACTATTAAATGGGATTGAACTGAGCCCCAAGTGGTGGCCTGTAGCAGGCACCGAGCTGTGTGCCCATCAGCCGTATGCAGCAGCTGCATTTGCTGAATTCATCAGGAGCCATGGCCTCTGCTGGGAAGAGGCTCACCGCGCATGCTCCCTTCAAGCTCTCACGCAGCTCTTCTGCCTTAGGCTTTGGCCATTTTGCCCCTTTGTGCGTTGTACTTCACTGCAGCTAAGGAGCTAATTCTATGTATCTTCTCTTTTTAGGGAACAACAACAACACCTTTTTTCCCTGCCTTTTAATTCGAGTATGCCTTGTATTCTCCAGTCATTCTATGAGTTGCGTTCCTGCCTGCCACGGACACAGTCCTTGGTTCCTTGCTGCAACTCCTACTGCCTTTTCAATGCATATACACTCTCCTGTTTGCTTAAAGTATGGCAAACATGCCTCAGGACATCTGATCCTTTAAGCCAGGAGTTCTAATGCTTTAGGGCACAAGTGAACCACCTGGTGAGCTTATTAAAACACAGCGTTGGGAACTACCCCCTCCCAAGAGTGTGATACTGCAGGTCTGGGGTGGAGCCCGAGAGTCCACATGTTTGACAAGCTCCCCGGAGAGGTGGGAAGCTTCAGTGTGCTAGGTGTGGCCCTAGCACCCTCTGAGTAGCAAGTCCTGAGTATTCACACTCGGTCCAGTGGCCATGGGATCTGTGGTCCTCACTGGTCACCTTCTAAGTCCCCTGAAGTACTCTCCCGCTGGTGCTTGGCCTGAGCTCTCTGACCCATCACGCCTGTCACTTTGCAGGTCTGTTGGGGGACACTTCCCACCCCCTAATCCCTCCCCAAGTGCATGGTCTGGGCTCTCTGACCCATCAGGCTACATTTCCCTTCTGGTCTTGCTGACCGTGGGCTACGCTGGCCACTGAGCCTTCCCGCCAGCACTGGCCTCGCTCCGCATGCACCTCCCTCTAGACTCACTGGATTCTTAAGCCTGTGTAGACCCACTCATCAGTTTGTTCATTGCTCTTGGAGAAGTTCTTTATCTTGTCCTTACTGCTTTGGTCTTGAAGGAAGAACTTTGTGGCAAAACAGCTAGAAAAAGCCTGCTCCCTGACTCCCGGAACAACGGATCCATGGCCTTAGCTTTCCAACCACCTTCTCAAAAAACGAAAGAATCACAACAACTCCACAACTCTGTCTCATAGGCTGGGAAGGCATGGAACAAAACAGAGTATTTGATATGAAATAATAGCAATTCACATTTAAGTGGCTGGTACCCCAGTCAGCCAGGGGAAAAAGCTAACACAAAAAAAAAGGAAAACCAAAATCATATGGGCAAGCCTTTTAATTCCTTTAATTCTTTGCGGCTCTACCTACTGCAAGTCCAACCCTGTTAGGTCTGAGCTACAATAATTATGGCCTGGGACAACTTAACAGGGTGGCAAGCCGATTTCAGGCTCTTGCCTTTTGAAACTTCTCCGCAAGTTTGCACAGACTCCCTGACCAAGAAATGTGTCTATCATTACCTCCTCTTTCTATGAACAGTTTTTCTCCATTGCAGCATTTTCTAAATCTTTCTACCTTGATGCCTTCCCATCTCTTTTCAGCTCACAGCTGGAAATCCCATTTTTGTTCCTTTCTGGCAATTTTTCATTTCTTTCTATTTCTATTGTTATTTAACTGTGAAAACTATTTCCTCTTGTAGGAAAAATGCCCGTATGCTTTGTTGGAGCTGGAGTCCCGCTGTTCATTATTTGCCGAAAGCTATGTTGTCGTGTTTAAAGCGCACCCTGAGATGCCAGTACCATTTCATATATATGGAGGCAGAAACCTGTTTGATGTAATTTATGAGACCTCCTGTGGTTGGGGACCAAGTCGCCTCATGAGACTCTCCCTTTGTAGCACATCAGCAATTAAATGAGGCCAGCACATTTTGCTTATATATTATCTCTGGGCTTACGACGGAGGAAAGCAGGAAGGAAAGGCTCATGGGAGGTTTTTACAGTAGACTCATTCTTCCTGACATGGTCTTTCTGAGGTGCAACGTTCTGGTCTTCAAGGCATTACTTTCTGCCTTTGCTTCCTTTAGGAAGATTTAGGCTTCTACTTAAATGGCTTAAGTGTCCAATTTGTAACTAGCAGACTGTATGTGTCTTAAATTATTCAAATGAAAGAATAAACCAGAATAAATCTAAATAAACACAATGGGGATAACCAACAATCCATGTAATCTGAAGAGGCTTATTAGAGATACTGGATGCCTGCCCTCTGTAGGGGAGAAAGGCCCCCTAAGTCATAGTCAATGTTCAGAAGGGCTGGGAATCTGGGGGTCTGTGCACTGACTAGGAGGCCAGGTGGTGACTGTGGCTGTGTTCACACACCTGAACTTCATTTTGAGCAATATGTGCTCCATTGGAGCCACAATGTTACTGCTTCGGTGACAAATTTCAGCCAGTCCCCTCCCTTCTTGAGCCAGCTGAGACCACGTCTTCCCTGTGGACAGTCATGAGGTCCCTCCTGCCCCTGGGGGAGGAGGGAGAGACTGGTGAAGACAGTATTTCCTGAATGTGGTTCTAGATTACCCCCAAAGGGACAATGCAGGAGCATTTGGGGGAGAGGGGTTCCAGCAATGTAAGGATTTTCTATTTCAAAGACTGTATTGAAGTAAGCGTCATGGGAAGAATTAGAACTTCACTTCTTTATATTTTTGTCATAGTTTAATCTTACTTGTCCTTATCATATAAGGGAAAGACCCTGATTTATGCTTAGGGGTTGTAAAAATCCATGATCTGGCCCTGGTTGAAGAGTCCTTTGGTGCCAAATATTCATCTTTCAGTCCAGTTCTCTGGGATGGGAATCTCAAAGGCAGGAGACTAAAGGAATAATGCAGGTACGAGGCGTTCTTGGGAACTGTGGCCATGTTCATTTTAAAAGGGACCACCCTTAGCTCTGGTCAGTTGCTGTCAATGAGAAAGATAAGCCAAATGTTGCTAGATTTATTTTTTAAGAGAATATGTAAATCTGGATTTTAAACATGTGAAATTAATTGGTGTTCCACAATTTTAAAACACTGGGTCAAACAAAACATGTTATAGGGCTCCTAGGACACCATTCCTGATTCTAGGAGGAAGCCATTTAAATTCTACAGAGCCTGTAGCATCTAGAAGCCTCAGAAAATGTAAACTCCAGGTTATTACTTTTTTTTTTTTTCCCCTGAGAGGTTCAGGTGACAGTTTGGGCTTGGTGAAGAGGGTTCTCTTCAATTCCAGTTAGCAAATATCTAATATGCCAGGCTCTGTGCTGGGCTTGGAAGATAGAAACACCACCATAACACAGTCCTTGCCTTCAAGGAGGTCACAGTTTGGTAAGGGGGAAAAAGTATGTCAGTTAGTACATTCTGGAACAAATAGGAACCTCCTGCTCCTGGTGGAGACTGCTTAGGTTGGTAAGTTTGAAGCATTATGGCATCATAATGGATTCTAATGAATTTACCCTTAAATGCCCTACAAGAGTCTCAGTATCCCCCACATGGTGAGGAAAATCACCTTTAAGTGCCATCATTGCTTTCATGTAGTGTCTTTTAAACACAAAAGTATACAATAAAGAATTGAGCCCGAGCCCAAAGAGAGGTCTGGCCTTTCCTGAAATGTAACCTCTAGACCATTGGAACAGGAGTAGCTTTATTCATTGTGAGCCCCTTGTACTACACCGGAGTGTTTGTGCTAAGGAGGAGACTCCTGATGGGTACCTGATAGTTAATCATAAAGGAGATGACTCAGGGTGGAACAGCCACACCCAGTCCTGAGGGGCAGGGCACGCTGACCAGGTAAGAATGACAAGTCACATAGTTAAAGGGTTGGGCCTTTGAACCTTGTGACATCACCCTGACCCTCTGGGAAGGAGAAGGGCTGGAGACAGCTCAACCGCCTCAATGCCTCAGTCACTCATACTCACACAGTAAGACCCCAATAAAAACTCTGGACACCGACACCTGGGTGAGCATCCCCGGTTGGCATTGATGCTGGGAGGGATAACTTGTCTCAGGATGATGGAAGCCTTCCAGACTTTGTCCTATGGGCCTTTTTTTTTTTTTTCTTTTTCTTTTGGTTGGTCCTAATTTGTACGCTTTCAGTATAAAACTGTAATAGTAAGTACTGCACTTTCCTGAGTTCTAGTAGTTGTCCTAGTGAATTATCCAATCTGAAGGAGGCCTTGGGACCCCCAAATTTGCAGCTAGTGTCTGAAGTGAGGGATATTCTTCCGGCGGTCTGGAGGACTGTGACCTTAGCCTCCTGTTTGGCGGATGACACACTAGTCATTCATGGGAGCACTGATGGAGAATAAGAAGGGGAAGATGAAGTCCCTGCTTAGGGGGAATTTTAAATCCCACTGATCAAACAAAACTCAGAATCAGGTGGCAGATAGAGGGGGGCCAGTCTGTGAAAGGGAGCGAAATATAACTGAGATTTGTTCCTTCTGCTCGTGACATGAATCTTTAGTCTCTGGATAAATTTAAGTCCAAAGTTATTTGTGCCCTGTATTTTACCTTAGCACTCTTCCCTTCCAAAACACTAGTTGGGAAATCCAGACAACCCTCCATGGTAAATGAACTTTCACACCTCTGGTAGCTTCAGAATTAGTGATATTGTGGTTGGCTGGATATTGAATTTTAGGCCCCCAAATTAGGAAATAAGCCTTTTTTTTTTTTTTTCCCTGGAGTTTCCTCATCCTTGGAGTCTAAGCTCAGCTTCTCAACATTTTTCTTAGTAAGGGATCTCATCAATCATCTGGTCCAGCTCCGCTTGAAGGGCCAAAGAACCTCTCTGGGGTTCCAGTCAGGTTCTCATCAGTTCTGCTTGAATACTTCTCTCGGGAAGGCGCTCACTGTCTACCAAGGCAATCAACTTCACTTTTTTTCAGTCTTCATTTTTACAGATTCATTTGTTAGATTAACTTTTTTTCTCTTAAAGATTTCTGCTCATTTTTGGTTCTAGCTTTATTTTCTGGAACAGCTGACCAAAAAAAGAGATGATGAGGATAAATCTGCATTCAACACCTGATAGGATCCAGGCACTATACCAAGAGGTTTGCATATACTATCTTGAATTCTTAAAGCTCTCTGAGAGAGAACCACTGTGTTCTTCATCTTACAGGTGAGGAAACTGAGGCTTACAGCTTAAATCCCTTGCATGAGCTGGGATGGGGTTAAGGCACCTGAGCTGGAATGGGGTGTCATTTATTAAAACTTTCCATGGACCTGACCTAGTCACATTGGGTACCATTTAAGACACATCTTCTACAGTGAGTATTTTATGGTTGATATTTTGATACATGCTCATTAATCTAGCTTTGCTGAGTTTTCTGTATATTATTTTATGCTTTGACTCTGGTGTATAATGAGGGGTGGGTGTGTGCATGCACATACAGGTTTAATTTTTCCAGAGCCCTTCCCAAAGTCTCAATATTGTGCCAACTGAAGTTCACTTTGTGAACATCTACTCATGGTAATCCCTTCATTTGAATCTGGCTGAGATTTTGCAGCATTAAGCTTGATTTTACTTCTGTTTATCCCTGTGTTCTCTCTCCCTCATACTTTTGATTGCAAATGTACATGAATTCTGCTGGTCCAAGTCACCCCTTGGCTTGTATCTTCTTCTTCTTCTTCTTCTTTTTTTTTTTTTTTTAAAGATTTTATTTATTTGACAGAGAAAGACACAGCGAGAGAAGGAACACAAGAGGGGGGGTAGGTGGGAAAGGGAGAAGCAGGCTTCCCGCCAAGCAGGGAGCCTGATTTGGGGCTCAGTCCCAGGACCCCAGGATCATGACCTGAGCTGAAGGCAGACACTTAATGACTGAGCCACCCAGGCGTCCCTGGCTTGTATCTTCTGTCATACCATGTTTTTACTTTGAGTCACTGCCCAGAGTGACTAGGGGTCCAATACAATTAGGCAGTTGAACTATTCAAGAGGAATTCAATCCATTCTGAGAAAAAGTAATGTCCCCTCTTAATGCATGGACATTAATTTATGACGATATATTGGCATGGAAACACCAACATGTTTTGAGAACTTCAACAGCAAGAAAAGAACACAAACCTCAAACTTTTTTTTTTTTTTTTTTTTTTTTTTTTAGCCCTCAGAGACTTTCTCTTGGGTTCAGAGTGAATGATACCCCCCCATGATGCACGGTCTATAGCCCACAATGTGGAAATAAAGAGGTTTCAACTTACAGGCTGCCCAGGCTCATCTCCCCCGAGGATTCTGAAGCCAAATCCAGACTCCATCCTGCGAAGGTGAACATCCAGCTCCTTATAATCTGGACCTGGCATAAAGGAGAGCCTATTGAGTAATGAATCCTGTCTTTTCCCCACTCCCTGAGAAACCGAACACACCAATGATAAATTAATTTTGTGGATGTGATTAATGAGAGTGCTGTTAGAGTTGGTGGAGAGCAGAGAGGATAAAAAAAAATAATAACAAAAAAGTTCCCAAATTAGGTAGTCTCTGGATTAACAGTGATCAAACAAGGGCATTATAGGGTATCATCATAGGCAGAAATAACATACAAATTTCCTGACTAAAAAAAAACAACAACAACAAACCAACCCACAATGCCTCTGTAATTCCTTATTTTCCTGAAAGTATTCAGATTGCTCTCAAGAAGATTGGCTGTCACTTTGAGGATGTTTACTCTGACTAGAACGATTGTTTCAGAAGTATGAAGGAAGAGATGACATCCTGGAACTACCTGGTAGAGTACTGCCTAGGAATTTATAAATATCTCTTTATGTCTTGATGCATCCCATTTCGTGTATGTCGGGGGGGCAAGAGGGAGATGCAAATTTATGCCTAATGAATTTGTCTTTTTTAGAATTGTAAAAATTAGAAAAAAATAGAATTGGAACTTTTCTGTATTGGGAGTTTGAGTGAAGTTTTTTATTTTCAGACAAACTCCTTTAGGTTTTTCATAACTTAGGGGTAGAAATTTGCCTGGCATAAGTGAATGCTTACCTCCCTAAACCTTTTACAATGTGGAAGTTACTACTGAGTTTACTAGCATATTTAAAATAAACTGGAAGAAGGATGCTTTCCTGCAGTTAGCTGAAAGAACAGAAATGTAGTTAAAAATAAGCTGGGAGACTCCTGGATGCCAGTTTTTTTCAATCCTAGAATACATGAAAAGTCTAAGACCTCTTTTGACTTTTGAAGGTGAATGTGATTTTTGCTTACCCATTACCCTTGAACCTTTGAATCCTTCTTACAGGGGTAAAGTCTCCATCCTGAGTTGTGCATACTTTCGTGGTCATTGTTGGGATGCCACTGAATGTTAGCAACTTTGGGAAATATTTATGAATGCTATCCTTTGCTTAAGAAGTATTTAGTGATCCTAAGCCTTCATGGTTTAGAGGAAGCATTAGAATTTATAGAAGCAATATTAAATTGCTCACACGGGTTGGTTTTGGAAATTGAGATGGGATTTCAGAGAATGATCCTCAATGGGACAGGAAGATGTGTCTGAGCCATTTGGATACATAGTAGTAGTCCTAGTTGGAGAGACTCAGTGAATGTTGGGCAGGCAAATCCTTCCCAGGCTCTACAGTATGTGGGGCTGCTGAAGTGATCCAGTAAAGAAGGCACAATAATACTGGGTTTACCATGGAGCCCTCCAGTATAGACTGTGCATTCCCGGTGATATACAGAAGACACCTCATTCACTTCTGAAATACAGGCATAAGCTTATTATGTGTTACTGTTCTCAAAAGACAAAATAAAACTAGTCAAGCACAAAAGTACACTTGCATATATGTATATAATGTGTAAGAATCCATAACCATTCATGGCCTTTCATGAGTGCATGCACATATAACCAAAGACCTTTCCATTCAATGACTAGTAGAGAACTCAGAGAAGACTAACCAACTGGATTTCCACATTCATTAGTCATTCTTTATAAATTGTATTACCGTTCATATTTGAAAGATGAGAACTTGGAAGAATTCAGTTGGGTGGTAAAAGGAAGATGAAAACTTTGCCCTGTACTCTATGAGTCACAATTAACTTCTGAACTCAGTTCATTCCTGGGGTCTATAACATCATGTACGAAATCACACATTGGGAGTGTGTGCTCCTTTGGGGCTCTGGAACTCCAGGAAGATACAACAGCCCTATAAAATCATAGCAATCACAGGTACTCCTCCTGGGGGAGGCAGAAAGGCAAGGGGAGATGGGAAGATGACAGATAATGCCCAAGCACTTACAAATTTGTAGAAGTTGTTTATGATTCTACTGCTCACAGCAATCTCTTCTTAAGGTTACTTTAAGCTTAGAGGACTCTAGGCCATATATAAAATACATAGAGACCATAAAAAATACAAAGAGAGAATATATTTCTGACACTTAAAATGATAGCATGAGCATATGTCTAACCAGAACTTTCCATCTACTCCTATAAATATTCTCATTTTTGCATCATGGGTGAGTAAGGCAAGTGGGAAACTGTTCCTCCAATGGCTTCAGCATCAATCCATATTGCATGGGGGAACTCTAAAAGTTTACTTTGCAATCCATTTTATTTGCTAAATAAAAAACTTTGCCCTAAGAGAATGCTGAAATTATGAGAATCTCAGTAACAGAATTTTGAAATGTGCCAAAGTAAAAGGGGGTTTGTCTTGTGTCAGAGAATGCTGCAATTCCCAGAGAAATTGGAAAGCATTTCCTTAATGAATGACTCAGGACTCTCATTTTTAATAGAAAGAATATAGATCTTGGTTGGTTAATTTTATTTAACTTTGAAGAAAAGAGGTGAGTGGGGCATTTTTCCTCATCCCCCTGTTCATTTTGTGCAGTTCAGTGACATCATGATCCCCTGGCAATGGTCTGGCCACTCTGATTTCAAATGTAGGGTGATGTGTGCCAACCATGCCATATTCACCCTCCATTCTTCCAGGCAGAGATGGCTAGCTACGTGGTACACGAACAAGTTGAGAGAGGCAAAGAGAGAGCTATTAGAGAAGGATGCCAGCAGCACACATGACTTTTAAAAATTTCCTTGTTAATTTTGAACATAGACTCAGAGGCTTTAGGGCATGGAAACTTTAGAGACATAGTCAACTGGAAAAAAATTTAAATGATACATTGTGCCTTAAGACAGTAGTATTTTTCTCTCTCTCTCTCTCTTTTTTTTTTTTTTAGGAAAAATAAGAACTTTCAGAAGAATGATTTTTCTTTGGTTTCTTCCCCTACCTTCCCCAAACTTTTGAGTCTGGTTTTAAAAAATAACTAAAATTGGGATGCCTGGGTGGCTCAGTTGGTTAAGCGTCTGCATTCCGCTCAGGTCATAATCCCAGGGTCCTGGGGTCAAGTCCTGCATCAGGTTCCCTGCTCAGCGGAGAGTCTGCTTCTCCAGCTGCCTGCCTCTCCCCCTGCCTGTGCTCTTTCTCTCTGTCGAATAAATAAAATCTTTTTAAAAAAATGACCAAAATTATATGAACAAAGCTGAGACATATTAGTCCCCGCTTTGTTAGCTCTCATAAGATTATGTTTCTGATACTTTCCTTTAGCTGCTCTTCTGGCTTGATAACACATTTGTTTTTTTTTTTTATTTTTCTTAAAGATTTTATTTATTTGAGAGGAAGAGAGAGAGAGAGAGCGAGCACAAGCTGGGGGTCAGGGGAGGGGCAGATTCCCCACCGAGCAGGGAGTCTGACCCGTGGCTCAATCCCAAGACCCTGAGATCATGACCCAAACTGAAGTCAGACTCTTAACCCACTGAGCCACCCAGAAGCCCTGACTGATGAAATTTATTTGAGTGCTGACTGATGGAAAATTACCAGATCATACTTTGTCTCTTCCTCTGTTAATGCACAAACACAGAGCAAAGAAATCTAAGGGCCAGGTCTTCACCGCACTGTGACAGAATTTAACAATCACCACCTCTCCTGTTGGCTCGCTAACCATGCACCTGGAAGGCTGTTTGATGAAGGAGTCTGGTGAACACTAGTAGAACCTGAATCACTTTGGACGTCACTCAACCGGGCCCCCACCAACATCCTTTTTTGTTGTTGTTGTCGTTTTCTGCTTTCTTGTTTATTCTCTCTCCATGCTCTTTGTTTACGTTCTCTTCCCTCAACGTTTTTCACAGAACTGTCAGGGATATTCTCAGGCATTGCTTGGACTAATAAGGAGAGGCAGAACACTCTGGATCTGTGTTTCAATGGCTGTTCCTGACCACTGCTGCTTCTGCCTTAGAAGTTGGGCCCCAGGATCCTCAGGCATTATGAATTAAATCATCTTAAGACATCTGTCCCAGATGCGACTTTCCATGAGAACTGTGGCAGATTACCAGGATGGAATTTGTAAGTTCTCATTTAAGCTGGGCTCCCACTAATACTGAAAAAACCAGTAGTGCTAAAAGGAGCAATCAGTGGTCACATCCAGGTATAAGGACAACCTCCCTCATAAGAGAGAAAAGCAGAATTTCAAAAGCTGCTTCTTGTTTTGTAACAAGACACCAGAAGCTTCACATCCTTTATGTATTCTTGGTCTAGATTTGGAAAGACATGACTTTGTGCACAGTTTTAGGGAAAAGGGTGAGTAACTGAACACAACTGATTAATTTTATGAATGGATTCAAGCTTCAGAAATGCAAAGAATAGCATTTATGGATTAATTTGGCACAAGGGATGCTGCAAACATGTCAATTAAATTTTGGTACTTGAATCCTTTTTCATGTTTTAATTAAAATGTAAGTACCATGGGCTTATTATCAGTTTGGCACAGAGAATGAATTCATTCAATTTTTCCTGCTGGAAAGAAGGAAAATTTGGCTTTTCCTCATAAATAGATATAGGAAAGAGATTGAGGAAAGAATCAGGAATCAAAGGTGGTTATTAAATATGCCCCTGGTTTCTGAACTTTCAGTGCACTCCACATACAGAATGAGTTAAGTAGGAATTAAACGGTTTCTATTCCTTGAATCTAGTATTAACAGACAGGTAACTAATGTATTTTTGCTTTAAAAGAACACCTTCTCTTTACTTTTTCCCTTTACACCTTTGTTAATATGAATGTGACCAGACACATTTTAGCTATATAGAAGCAAAATCCCATTCTCTGTGGTTTTCTCCCTCAGCATTCAAATAAACTCAGATTTCCCCATACTGAATACCCCCTTGTACTCCCCATTTCTGTCTTGGATGAGTAGGGCCTTCGTTTCCCCATCCTCAATCTCTCATCTGTGACTTAACTCCTGCCAGTCTGGCTTCTGCTGTGCCAGCATTTCTGAAAGTGACCCCCTTCAAGGTCACTGATTACATTCTAATGACCACATCAAATGGTCATTTCCCCTTTCCGCATTCTGATGGATTTCTGTGCCTCATTTGACATTGTTGACACACCCTTTATGACCCCTGATATCTTGTTTCTAAACATGGGGAGTTCTCCTCAAAGTGATTTCTGCTCTTGGTTTCTGTGATACTCTATATCCTGGCTCTTTTGGCTTTGGGTGGAGGTGTCCATTCAAAAGTCCTGGCTACAGATGCATTTTTTCTCACTAGCATTCTTCCTTGATCATGGTGTAATTATCTTTACCATCTACAGTATTCCATTGTGCACAGCCTGTAGAAGTTGCTAAATAAATGTTTCTTGACTTTAATTGCTTTAAGATACACCCCAATCTAGTATACCTGATAAGCCACAGCATTATTCTATGGTGGACTTATCACTTCTCTTCATAATTACATGGTTTAGGACTTCCTACTAACAATTTTGCTTCTGTACTTAAGCATCACAGGCAGCTAAGGTTAACAGATACCTTGTAATTATGATAAATATATCTGAGTAAAAAATCATGACACATAATTTGATAAAGGACATTTTATAAATGTGAGAAGAAGTATGGGAGATCTACTTTTTTGGATGTAGTGATGATTTTCCAAAATATTCTGATACCTGTGTGGACATTTAATCAAACATTTGGACTGGTTCTTTTCCTGAAAATCTGGACTACATAGTGGTGTAATATATGCAATCCATTATCATACCTTTTCTCTTTTAACTAATGTATATTTTTTGAAATGCAAAAGTATTGTACAGATATATCAAGGTAACCTATGCTCTTAGGCGGGTTTTCTCTTGCTTCTTTTGTTTTTAAATAAAGTATATTCAGAAGCTGAGATTTTTAAGAAATGGGCTTGCTGTGGCCAATAAACAGATTTAGAATCTCAAATTAAATCCTACTTTCATTTTGCAACTGTAGTTACTAGGTCTCATTTTCCTTCTGGGCATAAGATATTCTTTTAAAATTATAAGGATTTTACACTCAATGTATAAGAACAGTCATAGCTTAAAAATTTTCAGACCAAGCTAAACAAATATTTTATACATTACTGGAGGACAAAATGCTAAGCAATATCTTCCCTATTTTCTACATATCCCCAAAAAATGACATGGAAACTTACAGAATGAAATGATCTCAAGCACATATATTCTCCAAGGGGTGTTAGAACATGCTGAGATGGATAATGAGCTGTCATCATGGAAACACTCTAGAGATGTGTGCTGTGAGCCCACGACCTGAAATAGTACTATTATTATGAAACATGCTTTTCTGCACTCGTTTCAGTGTTCTGGCTTTCAGTCCAGTGGTCTAAGCAGCTGTTCAAAGCACTTTCTAAAAGTAAGAAAAAAATCTGAAGCTTCCTTTTCCTCCTTCCTTTTCGTAATAACATTAAATATTTTAGCCTAAACCAAAATTGGTATTTTCAGAACTGTGAGGTAAAAAAAAAAAAGTTTTTCCTTTTAAGTAAATTAACTGATTCTTACTGAAAGCTTTTGAACTATGATACTCTCTTCTAACTTAAAATGCCACTGAAATGTTGAATTTTGTAAGAGGCGTGGTTTAAAACAGTTAATCTGACATAGGTATTTAGTTAGAGTAAAAGTCATTTCATCCCACATCAGCAAAATTTCTAGTAAGTTCTTTGGAAACATCTAAATTGCAAATCTCTTGAGATACTCTAGCTTATTTCTGTTTATCTAGTCCAGCAGGGTCCAGTATAAATAAAATGTAAGCTACATAAGTAATTTAAAATTTTCCAGCAGCCCATTTTAAAAAGCAAAAAGAAATAGGTCCAATAATGGATTTGAATGGATTGAATAATGGATTTTAAGCTGGTATATCCAAAATATTATTTAAGCATTCATCAATATAAAAAAATTAGTGAGCTATTATACGTTCCTATTTCTTTTTTGTATGAAGTCTGGGAAATCCAGCAGGGACTTTACATATGTCTTAAGCCAATCTAAGTTCAGAGTAGCCATCATTTCCACTGCCAGTTGGCTTACATGTGGCCAGAAGCTACTATATCAGGCATCATGGACCTAGTCAGTGTGGTGGCTTTCATTGGCACCTGGTTTTTTTTAGCCTAGTCTTTGAGTAGAGCAGTTAATGAAAGTAATTAATGAGGATGACTTTTTCCCCTTCTCTTTTTGTTGTTTCCTTGGCAGCCAAGTAGACCCAACTTGATGAGACTTGCTTTCTATCTTAAATAAGTGTGTATGTGGGTGAAGCAAATTAGCACAGTGATTATATGCTAATAAGCTGATACTACTCCGAAGAATGATTTGTTACACAGAATGGAAGACGTTTCATTCACAGGACTGTGGGTTTTGAAGAATACTTGCCAGAGGAATCCATTCGAAAACTGGTCCTTGGTGGCACTTGTTCTGGATGGGAAAATGGGGAATTAAAATTGAAATTCATTTACGGCATTTTAAAATTCATCCTCAACTTTTTTTGTTGTTGCTCTTATAACTCACCCCCAACCTTTGGTGTGCCAATTTAATGATTTTGTTTCTCTAAAATTCCATGGACGTCAGTGGACAGGAAACACCCTGTTTTACGTATATTTACAGGTCTGTAAATGTATTTCTTCTATATGCACACAAAATAGAAAGATCCGAATCCTTTTAGATCAGAATGAGAAATAAAAGATCCTCCTTTTCAAAGATTAGGCTTTGGTTCTCATTATAAAGATGCTTATTGAGAAGTAAAGTCAATCCAGAACCTGAGCTATGCTCAAAATAAATAGAGGTTTTTAAAATCAGGTTAAGAGATCGTGTCATCGAGTACTGAGATGAAAAGTGGAAAATTCAATCAATGAGTGTGTTGACTTGTGTCCATCAGTCCACATACTTTGCTACTTCCAATTACTTGGAGAGTTGAAGTGATTTAGAAGTATTTGAGTTATACTGGTTTACTGTTAGCAATACAGATCCTTCATGAGGATTTTGATGTGATCTCTGCTACATATAACATAAAAATCGGTGGACATGAACATAAAATCCTCTGTACATACTGTGATAGATATATGAGGCACTATAAAAGTGTCTATTTTATTACATTAATAAAAATTAAAATAAGACCAAATTCTGATTGCTTTCTTATTGAACTTTGTTTCATATAAAGAGTTCTCTACTCTTCAAAAACAAAAATGAAATAAAAGCTTTTTGAGGTTGATGATGAGGCAGAGTGTCTCAGGCCTTCTGGGTTCGACAGGTGTTTCTGACCATACCCTGCATAGCACCCTGCACCCTCTCTCATTGAGGGCAGAATGATCATCCCTGCAGGTAATCTGTGTTTTTGCAGTAAAGGGAAATTAGTTCTCCAGAATTGTTATTTCTTAAAAATCCCCCATGTATAGTGTGACTGCGTAGGATTATAAATGGAGAAATATCCTTTCATCAGAAAGATAGAGATGTATTAGATAGAAGGCTCCTACCTTCTAACGACTTCCATTAGCTGTAAAAACTGACATTTTGTATTATCATAATCTCACTAGGACCTGCTTGCCATCCAGCAATTACATTCGGTTTACTGCAGCCCTCATGGTCTCATATTTATTCATGAACGTACTTTGGGTTGCATTGTTGACTTGTGCTACCAACAAAATGCTTTGACGTACTAAAGAACTTATAGTTAAGGACTGATTTTAGAGTTTAATTCCCACATCCTTCCCTGTTCCCCCCAAGCCTCCTCCCCCGCCACCATCCTCTGTCTGATTCCAGGAGCATGAGGTTGTAAACTATTGAATGAAATTAAGGTATAAGGCATAAGATTGGATCTCATTTCTAAAATACATGGGAAAAATGTGTCCCCATCCTATTTATTTCACTAGTTTTATTTCTTAGCTCATGTCATGGTAACTTTCTTTATTAAAAGAGACCGGTTAGAAATATAAATATTAGCATAATTGTTTACAAAGCTCCCCAAAAGTATTATTTTTGAGATTAGATTTCCCAATTAAAATGCCCATATTAAAAACGGCAAACACAGCTTCACTGGAATGACTGATCCCCTTGATCAATATATTTTAACTGCAAAGTGACGCATAATGTGCTATACTAGAACTCCAGCTGAAAGGCATTTATGTCCCCAAAGATTAGAGCATATCATAGATTATACGAGGCCAGCAATAATGGTTTTCCCATGGGAAAAAAGCACTGGAAATTAACCTTCATAGTATCGTGGAGGACATTTTAAACGATAATGTTATTAGTTTTCCCTAATCTTTCGCGATTCTAATGCTAAAGTCATTGACAAAAGTGTCAACATTTACATATCATCTCCTTTTAATATTCCACTAAAATAAGAGAGTGCACTAGAGAATGTTTGTTAAGAACATTAAAGCCACTGAGGCCAGGGCTTGGTCGAGCGGCACTCAGATGTGCAGAGGTTCTCTGGGAAGGCAAGGTGGCCTTTCACAATCGCTGATGGGCTGCCTACGACTATGGCATCCAGGATGCCTCAGAACCTTTCTGAAACCTATTGACGTTTCCAGCTGGACTATATCAGATGTTTGATCACATTGGCAAGGGAGATGGGAGCCTGAAAGATTGAAGTCGAAACACTTGCAAAAGGCTTCCGAGCTCTGGAAGTTGTGCATCCACCCTGTGTGATGAGGATCCGGCCATCAGTTTCCATTTAGAGTCTCAAGTCCTGCGCCAGGCGGATCGTATTTTTTACACTACCCCCATCTTTCCAAGTGGCTCTCGTGTAAGGAGGAGAGACAGCGCCAACGACAGCCCTTGCTCATGGATGACACAGAAAAAGCCACAGAAAAACCGTTACTTTAGAACTACAACCACACATCAGTGATTAGCCATCAGTTAAATGTGCATTATCGTACTGAACAATGAAAGAATTTCCCAATGAGCAATGATCAACAAAACCGCCGGATAAAAGCCATAGATGTGAGAAACACAGCTGTCTGCTTTTGATTAGTTACGAGGTACAATTTCCTTTCAAGTATAGTACTAAAAACCACTTTGCTCCTCCATTATGCTCTAGCTGGCCGGTGGTTACCACTGATTGCTACCTTTGTGGAGATACTCAGTGCTTAATATGGATTACCTCTTCCTCATTTCTGGAAAGAAAAAAATGATCCCGTGAGCTTTCTGAAGAAATTCCAGAGGAATCTGTGTTCTAAAGAGGTTCTACCATAAGGCACATTACACCATACGGATCCCTGACACTTTTAGGAGCCTACATTTGAGTGATGTCTTACTGCAAGGGAGCATAGACATGCTGTACCTCATAAATTGTTTATTTACAATCAGCAAGGTTCAATGTGAAGAGAAAAAAGCGCGGACAACTTCAGTCATAATTCAACTTGGGTTCACACCAAGGGACAAAATCACGAGGGAAGGGTTTCAGAGAATAAGGATTTTTCTTCTCTTGTCTCTTCCTGTTTTCATCTGCTTGTTGCTCAGGCTTCTGACGCTGCAGTGGGGAGTATGCTCGAGAAATGGCCCCATGAACCGAGGGTGAGGAGACAAATCTTTACGGTAAGTCTGGCTTAAAGCAAAGTGAAGCAACAGGACAGAGCCCTCATTGCTAGATCACCAAGTTCTTTAGCAAGATCAGAACTTTATTTTGGAAGATTCCAAAGTGATTCCGTTGTCTTTGGGAAGTACTTGTATTGCCTTTGCTTGGCATCAGAGGCGGAGTCGCGGCAGCCGTCGTTCTGAAGTTATGTAAGTAGAATCCTTCCTAGAGTCAGGAAGTCTGACAAAATCACCTCCCTTGGGGGCCTGTGATTATTGCGATGTTGAATCGGATTTACTATCTATGAGAAGAACGAGAACTCCATGGCATAATCCTTAGACGAGTGAAGCCTTGCTGCCTATTTTTGGTACTTAGCTTGCCACGCTCTCGATTTCTGCATATACACAATTTTCTGAGTGTGGAGGGAGTTTGCTGGGAATCTGGCTACAGGGACAAGCCACCACATATGTCTATACCTCAAATTAGGAATAAAGCACGTATGGGCAAAAAGTCAGTCAACCAAATACATTAACTTGAAGGAAACTTTATCAGAGTAGGTGTGAAAATTTTTATTCATGTTCTGTACACTTAGATATATGCTTTTCTGGAACAGGAATGATGTTATTTCTTTCACAGATTAGATAATAAAGGTAAACCATATAATTCATCACTCACCTGAGGATGAACTAGAGAGTAAAAGGGTACCTATTAATAATTATGCCAGGATGACAAAGAGGACTGTCCCAGGCAGCCTGGTATGTGTAGTCCCCCCTATGTCATCTCGTGGGGATGTAGGTTGTTATGAAACTATTTCTTCCCAGATCAGAAATATGTGACACCATCGCGTGTCAGGAAAAATGGCAGGAGAAGGTTGGGGGGGGAGCGGAGAAGCAATGAGGACCTTTAGATGTAGTTTCTTTTTCAAGGTTAGTAATGGTAAACAATAGTTTCTTTTTCAAGATTAGCATACAAAATGAGAAAATGTAAGCCCTTCCTCTTGTGATTGCAAAGAAAATTAGTCCTCCTTTCATGAGAGTCCTGAGAAAAGGACAGAGAAGGGAGAAATAAAAAATAACCATGGCTTATCTGTGCAAAGGTGTGTATTTTCCTTGCTTTCAACTTAAAAAAAATGCAAGTAATGCAGACATTAAGAAGTCAATTATCAACAGAGACTATTATTACACAAGGAGAAAAGTGATCTTTATCACAGTCTTGAACAGAGATGGGGATGGGGAGATTTTTGCCTTTTTCTGGGAATTGCTGGTAATACCAGAGGGTCAACGCTTATATAATGAACATGAAAACTCCAAAAAGGCTACTGGTCAAAACCTCTTCTGGGATTTTTGGGGGGGTTGTTTCTTTCATACATATAAGCTTTAAGCTCATGTGGAAGTAAATTAGAAAAAAAGGGGAATGGGGTAGGGAAAGGGTGGTTGGGTTATGGACATTGGGGAGGGTATGTGCTATGGTAAGTGCTGTGAAATGTGTAAGCCTGATGATTCACAGACCTGTACCCCTGGGGCAAATAATACATTATATGCTAATAAAAAATAAAAAAAGAAAAAGAAAAAACAAATTTATTTCTGCACATCATTTTCCAGTAAGGACTAATGAGATTTTTTTTATAATTAGAAGATATTGAACACATGACATTCTCCTGATTAAACACCAGTTTTGCCCATGGAATGAGAAACTATTTGTCTAACTGTCCAATTACACTTAGACTGTTGTCTGTATGGCCCAATTTCACAGGTTGAAATGCTGATAGGCTCTGCTGGGTTGTGTCATGCAGTCTCATTCAGGAACTGTCTTCCTCGGTTTTTGTGTCCTTGATTTTGGTGGAAGTTTTGTACAAGTGGGATTTATTTCTCATGATTTTTTTTTTCCCTCATGGAGCACCCAGCACGGTCCTAGACACGTATTGCTTGTTTTGTACACTCTTGTTGATTGATGTGGACCCTGGAGGTGCCACCTGTAGGCACTCCGCCTGCCGCTCTGACATTGGAAACATCGCCCTGCCTGCTGGAGGAATCTTCGTTCCCTCTTTCTTTGGTTCCATCTCATCCTGAGATCTCAGGAAGACGGGAGGCATTTCCAGTTTTTCTCTCAGGCACGCACCCATCACGTGCTGCTTCATGTGGCTCTAGCATCCTACGGTTGCCTTTGTTTAAAATCACTACTTTTTTTTTTCCAGGAATACATCTTTATTAAGATGTCCCGTGCATGCACATTAAAGTGTCAGCATAATCTAATTATGAGCCAAATGAGGCACAGCAGCATTTACATCACTTGATAAATTTCCATCATTTGCAGAGGACTGGTGACTTGAATCCAAATGCTTCTTGACGGCCGTGGTAAAGCAAACATTCTGTAGCTTTGTACAGCAGACGCTTGTGGGTGGAGGTACGGCCTTTCTGTTTTGGTTACTGCAACCCAATTTCAAATGTGAATGCAAAATATCTTTCGGTTTTAGACCCGGTTGTAAGGGAAGATACCATGAAATTGCCATAGGCCAGGGAAAATGTCAGAGACCTTGGTTTAGACAAGCTCTGCTTGGGATTCCCTTCCATACTTTCCCTGGTCCCCATGGATTTTTCTCCCAGGAAAAAGTTTTCAGGGACATAAGGACAAACAGAGTGAAACCTAAATGTTATACATGAGATTCAAAGGAATAAGGCATGGTTCACACCAAAATTCTGAATATGGTTCCTTTGTACCATATTTTTCACATGAAATGCACATATTTCATGATCATAAAAAATAAAAACCTATTAGAAGATGATGGGAAATACACTGAGCTTTCCCCCAATTCATTAAAAAATATTTTCTGGCATTCCAAACATGTAAGGGAGAGAGTGAAACTTTTTCATAATTGGAAAGAGGGAATGTAGAGAGAGCAAAGGGCTGCTTTGTTTTTTCTAGACACGTGCAAGTCCACAAGCAGAATGAACTGTTCAGCTATCCAGAGACCTGAGAAAGTAGGGCTGTGTTGGTTTGGTTTCCTTAATCTTCAGGGTAGAGCTTTGCTTCCCCTGACAGGATTTCTCTGTTTTCTTTCACACTCCATTTAGTGTTATGAAATAACATGATAGAAAAGTGAAGGATGGGAAAGAAAATGAGCTTGCCCTCTTTTGGCTTCCCAAGGCTTGTGACCCTGAAAACATTGCTGTGACCTCAGAAACATTAGAGAGCTGACAAAAACATGAAGGGGTGGGGGACACCATTAGAGCAGAGGCAGCCGTGGCATCCGGGGGGCACAGACGGGGCGGAGGGGGCCAGGGTGAGAGTCAGGCTATTGGGTGTTGGCGTGGCTGTGGAAGCAGAGGGATAAAGAGCTCCCAGGGGAGGACTGAAAAAGAAAGGTATGGGAGGTTAAGGTGGACTGGTTTGCTTGGATTGTTACAGATGAGCAGCAGAAAGGCAATGAATAGAAACAGCATTGCAGGGGCTGGATAAAGAAATCGGAATTCTTTTAGGGTTGAAAAGAAGGTCATGTGCAATTCCTGTCCAGAAACTGAGGGCACCACCGTATTAGACACCACGAAGGGAGGACGGAATAAATGCCAACACTGCCTTTGTCCCGAACAATAAAGCCTCGTATTGGTCAGGAAACTACAAAAGAATGGGAACCAATGATTATCGAAGGGACAGAAACAGGAGGGAGAATCCCTTGAAGCTCCCTAGAAGTAACCAAAAGTTAAGACAAGCCAAGGATGTGATGACATTTTCATCCTGCAGTGCATTTCTTTCCTCCAAGTTAGAACCTGTACTGTCTTTCGAGCTGTATAATCTGTTTGCACTTACTCTCATCTGCCCAGTTACATCTGTAAGAGCAAGACATATTACTCGTCTTTGGTATCTCTCCACGGTACTGAGAGTTCAGTGGGTATCCGAGAGATATTGGATACTGAAGCAGAAATGGTATTATGAACTGTGTTCAAATATTTTCAGTTCTTTTGTTTACTGAGCATTAACAACCTGAATTCACACCCTATACGGTACAGCTAAACATACTACTTTGTTTTTAGTCTGTTGTAGCAAAGACATTCTAACTACACAATCCTTTAAAGACATTTCAGTTGTTCAATCAGAAGGGGGATGATGAAATACAGTAGCCTTGTTTAAAATAAAGCTGATTATTTAAAATAAAGAGGTGTGTGTGTGGGGGGGGGTTCATTTTGATATAAATGATTTCTCAATGCTTGCCCTGCTGTCTTATTTTATCAACAAAGAGAGCTTTTACAGAGGGTTGTAGAGGATGGGGAAACGGTATTATGTCTCGTTTTCCCCTTACCGGTTGGGTACATAATTCTCGGCCCCCGAGCTCACAAAGAATAAACAGATTTCAGATCCTGTACAGTCACACACAATTTAAAACTTGCTATTCATGTTTCAGATGATAAAGCTGGAGAGAAGACACTGGCGGAACACAGAGACCAAGCAAATCAGCCGCCTGTAAGAGGGAGCGCGAGGGGACCAGATACTTCTCACGAGGCTAGGTTTCTTGATCCATTTACTTAAATTCATATACTGTGCATCTGTCTCATAGATTATACATTCATGCCATTCAGATTCCTGGCCTCTAACATTTGGAAGAGATAATCTGTCAGGTGGTGGAAAGAGGCATGAGGAATGTATATGCAATATTCAAAACCTTTGTTTTCTAATATTTATAAAGTGCAATGAAATAATTTTAGAGGACCTTCAAATAGGATGACAAGCCTATACATGATATTTTGTTTTATGACCAAACGGGCTCCACTGCTTTCAAGGGGCCCCACTGTTAAAGGAGAAGCAGAAGTTTTGGGTAGAAATGATTGGCCCTGGCTCTCTCCTGGTTTTAGAACCATTACTTTCATGGTTTTGAGTTGGAAGGACTTACTTAATGTTTACTCATGGCCCTAAATTCTTCAATGATTGCATTAAAAAAAAAAAAAAGCTGCAGACTCAAGGTCAGATTGCACATTAAAATCCCAAACAGTTTTCTTATATTTGGTGACTTAAGCAAAACTGCCCACCTCTTCCAGCGCCCCTCCCACATCCTCCCCACCAAATACATCCCTGATTTTCCTCAGGGGATTAAAGGGAAAACAGTGGGAAATAAAATATAAAACCAAAAGACATAAGCTGCTGCTGCTGCTTCTTTTTTTTTTTTTCTTAAAGAAAAGTTTTGATCAGCTGGTTCTACTTTTGAGATACTTTTTCAACCTCAGAATATAAAATCATGCCAGATCATCTCAGCTTCAATAGATCTCTTGGCAGGGCTTCAGCTATTATTAATGTACCCTTGTTTTATGTGGCTTTCACTTACGCCTACTTTCATAAATCGCTCTAGATTTCTCGTAGAGCTCATATGGGTCAGGCTTCCTTGGGTCAAAGGCCTCTGTTGAGTCAGGGAAGGAAGTCCTGTGAAGGGCGGGTGGGAAGGGCAGATTCTGCGGTACGGCCGGAGCAGATAAACTCGTTTGAGGACTGCCTTGATTCTCCCAGCGGTCCATCATCTGGAAAGTGAAAGAGAACAGAAGATGGCTGAATTCTTCCTCGTCACGTATCATAACCCTCATCACCCTTTAAATTAGACTCTCCTGCCCTGTGGACTCTGCTCAGTTAGATCTTCTTGCCCTGTGGACGTTCTCTCCGTGAACCATTTACAACTTGTGAATAAGTGTGAGAAAAGATTCTGGGTCTCTATATTAAAATACTGTAGACAGTATTCAACACCAGCGGTGCCAGACTTTTGAATGCAAACTGACACAATCTTGTCACCCACTGCTGGTAATCTCCAGCAAATCGCTTAATCTCTCTGAGCATTTTCTCCTGCTACACGAGAAAGATAACATGCGTCTCCAGATAACTATACGTAAGTGTGTAGACATGTGTGGAACTGGCCCAGACCCATTATACCATTTTTACTAAAGCAGAAGAAAAGTCGTCTCTCTGTATTCTTTTGACCCCTACGCATATCCCAATAATCTCCTATACCTGAACATCGGTCACTTTCCTCACAGTTTGAAGGAATAATGGAATGATCTGGGATTTATGAATTGTTCAAAGTCTTCTGTGAAGCCTCATTTGGTGCCAGTCTGGCAGTTTCTTCCCCAAAATGCTACTGCTGAGGTTGCTACCACTACAATTCATTAAAGATCTCTAGAACTCCCAGCTTACCGTGTTTTCTCACACACAGTACGTTCTTTGATCCACACCATGGCCCTGTGAGGTAGATAAGGCGAGGACTAATAGTCTTTTTTTTTTTTTAAGATTGTATTTATTTATTTGACAGAGATTACAAGTAGGCAAGAGAGGCAGGCAGGGAGAGAGAGAGAGGAGGAAGCAGGTTCTCCGCGGGGCAGAGAGCCCGATGCGGGGCTCGATCCTAGGACCCTGGGATCATGACCTGAGCCGAAAGCAGAGGCTTTAACCCACTGAGCCACCCAGGCGCCCCGAGGACTAATATTCTTTTACCAAGTAGGGAGCCTGGTTAACTGAGACCACCTGTTTGTACCACCGACTTCACCTTCATTCAACAGTCAACTGATTCATCTCAAGTTGTACTCTTCTGGTTTGAATAAACCTGCTCTGTGTAAAACTTAGATCAGGTTATCCTTTTATCTAAATTTCTGCATTGGGTCAGCATGGTCTTCAGGCTTAAGGCTAACCTCCCTGCTGGGGCATTAGTGGTTCCTCATGACCCACTTTCTGCTCACTGTTCTCATACTCACTGATGGTCTCTCCTCTCAGTCCCCAGGATCCATCAGATTTTCTCCTGCCTCTGCACCTCTGTGTACTTTCTTAATTTCTCCTTCTACCTGCAAACTTTACCTTTCCACTTTTCCAATTCCCTTCCTCCCTTTACCGGAGGGCTACTAGACTTGGATAAGATGCCTCCTTTGGAAGGCCTTTGCTGACTATTCCTGAACTGGTTACACATCCCTCTGGATGCTCCCATAGCACCTCTACCTACGCCTCACACCCGACCCTCATGATGCTTAAGGATAATGGCAAGTCTACCTGTGTCTCCTCAAATAGAGCACGTTGGGGACAGATCCTGCTGGGGACAGACTCTTCCACATTGTTCTATTACCAACACAGAGTGAGCTCAGAAAATGTTAATTTAGTGAATGAATGAAATCATCAATAAAATATGGTCAGCTATTCTTTTTTCCCCCCAATCTGGCTGACTCATAACTGTTCTTTGTAAAACAAACAAACATACAAACAAACTAGCTTTGATACACACTGTTTTGAGTTTGGCAGGATTATACCCTTCTGTCCCCTACTGACCTGGCCTGCTTTTGTTTCCATGCTGGTTGTATCTCGGTCAGGGCTCTACACCCTTGGGAGTGTAGAACGTGAGGGAACATGAGGACGGAGGTAACATGGAGGGAACATGAGGTACCATGTACCGTGCATGTCACTTTGTAAGACAAAGTTCCCGTGACTTCCTCACCTACCTGGGCCTGTGGCAGGTGTGTCAAGTGAGCCAGCAAACTATGAAAGAAATGGGTCACTGACCTGCCTCTCAGTAAGACTGACACTATGGTCTGAATGTTTGGGTCCCCTCCCAAATTTATATGTTAAAATTCTAACACCCAAGGTGATGGTAATAGGGGGGGTGGTCTTGAGGGGGGGCGATTAGGTCACAAGGGTGGAGTCCTCATGAATGGGCTGAGTGCCTTTATAAAGGAGACTAAGAGTCTAGAAGACCCTTCTGCCAGGTGAGGTTACAGAGAAAAGACCGCTTTTAGCAAGTGGGCTCTCACCAGACACTGAACCCATCAGCACCTTGATCTTGGACTTCCAGCCTCCAGAACTTTGAGGAATAAATTGCTACTGTTGAGAAGCCATCCAGTCTATGGTGCAGCAGTCTGAAGGGACTAAGACAATTGACTTCACTTTCATTTGTTTTCTGTACAGGCTACTGACCAAGATTTCACTTAAACAAAGTTTCTATACCTAATGAGGATGGAAAATCCCTAGTGAAGCTCAAGTCCCTCATATGAAACATAATCTGGAAAATGCAAAGAGGTCCAGCAGCTGTCAGCAGGAGACCACAGGTCAACCCAATTTGTAACTCTGACGGGAATGCTTTTTACAATAACAAATTGAGGGGAATAACTAGCAAATTTGCTTAGAATTTTCGCTAATGTTCTGCCCAGTGGCCCTTTTGCTCCCATTTAGTAAAAATCTGCACCTCATAATTCATTTGATAGCAAAATTAATCTAGGAAGCCATTCTGGGTTTGCTTGGTCATCCACTCTCTGTGTCTTTGCTATGATGAGAAGACCCACATTTGTGGGTAAAGTCATATTCTTTTAAAATTTTTCATTCAAAGTGACTGGCTTTAGGCACTGTGTGGATACACTGTGGCTGTGACTTTCTCCCTTCTGTTTCCAAACATAAGATACTAAATTCTAAACAGTAAATAAATTAGACATGTGGACTGCAAAGCTGTAGAATCCCACTTGTCATCCGAGGGCTTCAGCTGATGTTTATTGCTTTCTCTCATCTTCTGCTGAGGGGAAGCTGATGCCCACACAAGTCTTGCTAGTATATGTATTGTTCATGTGCAGTCATTGGAGCAAACATGCTTCAGATGAAATATTAGTATTTCTAAAAAACATTCTTAAAACTACAGAACAAATAATGCTTTGGGCACTGTTGGGAAGGTTACTGGGGCAGAGTGACAAATTCTACAATTCCCATAGCACGGAAACGGGGGAATTAGTCAAGAGTCCGGTTTATGCTTAGTAAAGCATTCACAACATCTTGCTGTGACATTCATCAAGCCCTGAGTCACTCTGTCAGCCTTTCTTAAACGACTGTAGAGCAGAAAATCCCTGCGCCCATGAAATTACCGAAGAAGCAGACTTGCTCCCCACCCCCAGATTGAGTTATTTGTTGGCTTCGGCCCTGAAGACCATGGTACAAACCGCCTGCCCTGGGGTCAGAGGTTCCCCCTTGCTCAATGGGGCTGGTGTGCTGATCTGACAGCATCTTTTGAAGGGTGCACTCTGTTGACTTCTTACTTTCTTAGACAACGTGGTCTCTGGACTTATGCTTTCCAGCCAGGACACTCTGCTCACTTGTTCCTCTCAACCTTCTTGAACACCCTAGATTCTGATCCTGTCCCATCGTCCAGGCCCTTGGGCCTCACGTGTTTCACCTAGTGTCTTCCTGATGTTGGCCTGTCTAGAGTTGCGCTCCCGCCAGACATTTCCCTCTCACAGGCTTCTGAATGGGCCTCGTACAGTCGCCGTGGTGTCCAAGCCTAGGCATCTCACTAGGGTAAGGAAAAGTGAAATGAGGTTGTTTTCAGTGTCTGGGAGAAACCTTGTATCTCTTCAGGCCTTGGTGAATGAATCAATGGATGAATGCCTGATTGTATGAAAGCAGAGTCACTGAACTCAGTGGACAGAGTGGACATGGAGTCCACAACAGGACCTTAAACGATAAAACAGGAAAACCCAATCGTGATGGAACCACCTTCTCCTCGAGGGGCACACTGCGAGTTGAGGGCTTGTGCATAAGGCAGTGCCCCACCTCCCACAAAGTACTCTGCTGAGAAACTGTTTGCTTCCTACAGAGGCTGGTGTAGTCTAAATGCACCCCCTCACTGTTTTAGGGCAGGGCTGGGATACGAAGAGGCATTTGGTTTGATTCTGTACTTGAAGAACAAACCTGGATCCCTTCCAGAGGGAGAGAATGAGAACTCACTACAATTAGTATATAACTTGTTACCAAGGAAATGACTATCTCAACGCAGATTAGCTTAAGATGTAGATGAGTAGGATAGAAGAGGGTTAGGAAGCCACACAGGACCAGGAGGAGGAGAGATCTCACTCAGGATAACATTTCCTCACCCTGACTACAGATGTCATCAATCCCGACAGGAAAGTGTCTATAAATCCATATACTGTATGTATATATTTATATATTTGTTTTGATGAATACTTCAGTAAACCATGTTCATTTTATAGAGCCACGAATTTATTGAGGTTTTATGCATGGAGGGTCTGCTTTCTAGGATGAGAGTACTTTATATTTTTGAACTCAATATATTTTTAGAGGCACTGTTTTAAGCAACTTACATGGACTGAGACTCTTCATGATGGCCATACGAGTGGGGTAGTATCGCTGTTCCCATTTTACAGACAGAACTTGAGATACAGACAACTTAAGTGTCTAGTTGAAGGTCATACAGATACTAAGGAGAAGAAGCAAAGTTTGACCCCAGGCAGCATGCCTTGAGAGCCTGTGCCCCAAAACGTGTATCATACTGCTTCTCATTACAATCCTTAGTCTAAAGAGCTTCTGGTGATACATGGAGGACATTACATTGACAGTCCTATATCCTCAGTCTAGAACCTGAAAGTCCAAGGCTTAGCTTTGGAAGGAACATGTGGGTTCAGGATTAATTGTAAACAGAGTTCTATAAAACCTTTTTGGGAATTATTGACTATGGATGTAATTACCATAATGACAGAAAATGCTGTAATTATGCCAAATGGCATAATTTGTGTAAATGTGGTACATATAAGGAAATCACTAAATTGCATAATTGTAGCACCATGATGAAGTTGCAAGGTTCCTTGTTAAATTAGATAAAGATGTGTATAACCACAGAAGCAAAGATTAACTTTGGGGATGAAAGGAAGAAATTATTTGTATTTTGGCCAAGATCAAACAAATTTCATTTTAAACAATTTAAAACTACCTCTTTTCAAACCTTGCACATCACTCATTGACTAAACCCACGTGGCTCCAGTGTGACCATCTGATATGCTCCGTGGACCAGATGAGGCAGTCCTCAAGCAGGACATGGTTGCTGAGGAGGTTCTGCAGCTCTGGCAGAGCTGTTTTCTCCAGCTCCTGGTTTCCTTATGTCTCTTTGAGAGACCTGGAACTCAGGCATATGACAGGGCTCAGTAACACTTCACTTTCACATCTTCAAACCATTTCAAAGCACGTTATTGAATTAAGCCAGCTGTGAACTTGAAAAGGATGCAAAATTATATTACCTCCCTTTGTAAAAACAGAAAATCAAGCAGTTAAATTTTCCCTCCTTGAAAGAAACAGGAGAAGCACAAGTTAAGCCAAGAATTCCCTACTCACTGGCCAGACTTGGGGCCACTTTCATCTGAGCTGCTCAGTGTGAGAGGGAAGAAGAGACATAGGTCCAAGAAGCGATTCCCTGTGTTTTGTTTCTGACTTGAATCACTTTGCTATAGTTCTCTTCTACTTGTGGGTTTTAGACATCCCTGGCAGGGCATGGTATTCTAGCCCACCATGAAACAGGATCCCAGAAAACCGGTGTCAGTTCTGGGGATTTGGGCAGTAACTAGTTTCAATCTAATGGCAAGAAAAAATTAATTCTACTTGTGAAGTCTACTTGGCTAACCTAGCCACACAAAAAGATGATTAAAATCCATCAGCCTCCTGTATCCGCATCGTGATTCATGAGGGAACTATGCCCAGAGAGATTAGGTGATGGCAGAGATCACCAGCTTCTGAAGGAGGTTCAGAA
Organism: Mellivora capensis; assembly: GCA_004024625.1. NCBI lineage: Eukaryota > Metazoa > Chordata > Mammalia > Carnivora > Mustelidae > Mellivora > Mellivora capensis. Next base: position 96,249 of record PISX010004030.1, read on the forward strand.
GTTGAGTGATTGCCAGGTTTGGTGGAATATGTATGTCTCTGCAATATTACACATGCATATTTAGCAAATACATTAAAATGTGAATATAAACATATAAATATATACAAAGCTAAATTCCTTATGCACCAGATTTAATTTGTAGGTCCGGACGTCTAGGAATACAATTTGCATCGTGTCTGAAAATTCCATATTATGAAGACTACAGTTATTCCTGATGGGGGAAATCAAAAGGTTTCTATAGTATGCCATATTGAATAGTGCTAATAACCATTTTCTAAGTATATTAAAAAACAGGAAGAAATGCCTCTATAGAAAAGTAAGATATTTGTGGGACAAGGACAAGACAAAGGGATACAGGATTTGTGCTTCTGACATCACAGAATCTCAGAGGTAAAAGAGATTTTGCGGTCACCCAATTAACTCTTATTTACTGGGATTGCAATAATAACTAGAAATAAAGAAGGAAGCATAACAATTCCAACTTACAGGCTTTGGAGTTTTCCATGGAGAAAAGAAACCTGTAATAAAGAAAACAATATTTGAACTTTGAAAATATAACCTGCTACCACTTACGGGTGGCATGATATTCAGATGATTGCATTAATATTAATTCATTTCCTGATAAAATATGCTACAGTTTTCTTCAAGGAGCCCAAATAATTTCACTGGAATTATGTTAATTATTCTAAGAACATGTCCTTATTCGATGGCTGAGGAGTCTGAGGCACAGAGAAAGTAAACTACGGCAAATGGTCAGCTGTGTTACAAGATCTAATACTGAGCCATCCTTTGGGGTTTCTGTGTCCCCGCCATAGCTGGAGAATGGGGGAGGGTGGCAGGGGGAAGAGGGACAGAGAGAATAAAGACAGAAATTAAATTCTTCAAGGTAAATAATTCTGCTTTGTGTATAGCAGAATTCTTCTTTATGTGGTTAAATCAACAAGACTTCCTGAGTCCTACATTTATTTTTTTCCTGTTTTTTTTTAATTTGCATTTATTTTATGCGGGATTCACTCCTGGGCCACAAGTTTTTGTTTCTTCAGTCTTTTCTGGGGTATCTTTTCCTTCTCTGCAACCTTCTCTTCCGGTTTAGGAACAGGCTGCTCTTTTTCAGGAAGGATCATCTGGACACGGCAGGGAGGGGCTCATCATGTCTGGTTAATGTGGCCTCGAGCCCTGTAAATTCCACGCCACATCTGGGGGCTTTTTTCATGTGGATGTGCTCAATGACCAGAGAATCTACATCTACACCCTTCAGTTCAGCATTACTGTCTGCATTATTAAGCATGTGCAGTGCTCTTTCTGGCTCACCGACCCTGTGTCTAGCCCTGCAGTTCCGCCCGGGCACACCTACCAACTCCACCAGTGTGGCCACGAAATGTCAAACCCTGCTTCTGCAAAGTGACGTCTTTCAGATACTTGGTGGCTTTCCAGATCTGCATACCCCTGATGGTCTGGGCAGTTTCACGTGTGTTTTCAAAAGTGAATATGGAGATCTGAACCTCTTGATTTGCATGATTTTGTACGGTTTTCTGGGTCAAGTGAATAGTGAACCATTTTCAGATATCACTTTGGGCTGCTTACAGAAGAGCTCATTAGTCTTAAATTTAAAAATAATGTCTGTACCTATATTATGAATCAGATTCTAGTATAAAAGCATAACTCTTTGGAGACTGTTCTCCCACGGAGACCTTCTCTGAGCAGGTATCTGTTTATTATGCTAGTGCCAGGAATACTGGGCATGAAGAAGTAGCTCAAACTGTTTATTAATTGAATGACTCATATAGCAACAAAGCCATGCTTTATTTTTTTCCGATTTACTGAGCAACATTTATGATCACAAATGGTATGCAAAGAGAAAACAAAACAAAAAAACCCCAAGTGGTATGCGGATTGGACTGTCTCTATTATAATCCAGATGACCATTTAGATAATGAAAAGCAAAAGAGAGATTAATTCCTTTTCCTTTTTTTCTTTATTATCATCACACGGTATCATTTTTTTTTTTTTAAAAGTAATAAAAACAAGCTTAAAAATAATGGTGGGGAGGGGGACGGCTGACGTGTACTGGCACTGCTAAGCCAAAACAGCAAATCTGCTCATGTTAATTTAGTTGGTATCTGAAAAATGCCCAATAAAAGTGAAATATTAAAAATAAGTCACATACTGTGTGTTTACCACGCTTAAAAACTGGGATCCTATAAAATGGTAATAGTTGAAAACTGTAGCCCATTTATAGGAAATACCTGCAGAAATCGGGACACCCAGTTCTCTAGATGTTTAAGCAATCCTGCTCAGGCATAGCGTAAAGACTAACTGTACCTCAATGCACGTTATAAAGACCTGATGCTTCTTCATTTTATGCAAAGAGGGAAGGCATATAATCTATCATTTTGCTCAGCTTTTTTTGGAACCCAGAGTTCAAGCAGTGCTCAAGTGTAATAACCATCCTACCTAAGGAGATGAGAAGAATCAGCTCATCTTACATATCTTGTAAGTTCTTACCTCTCCAACTAATGAAAAAACTCTGTTCGACATGTGGTTCAATTATAACTTAATTAGAAGGGTTTAATCCCATTATTTTGGAAGCAGCTGAGAGTGAAAGTTAGAGATAAATACATTTGTCTCCTTGACTTACTTTGTAAAAATGCCAATAAAACCAAATTGACTGCTAAGTCTACAGTAAAAAATAAAAAAAATAAAATTGTAACCTATTGGCCAATTAACCATTAGTTTCAGTGAAGGATAAAATTTATTTGCGGATGTATGGAATTGCCAGCAACAGGTCTTCTGCAAAAGATGTCATTTGTACAGTCTCACAATGTCAAAACATTCAATTATTTCCTCTGCTTTCTTTGCATCGTCACCTTCTTCCTGGAGCGCTGGAATGGATTTTGAGTATTTACTGTTTTATTTTTATAAGGTGATGGGAGTTTTTTAGACTTTGATACAAATGTATTAAAAATGGTCACTCTGTTACAGAGCTCTCGCTTCTGGGTGGGACATTATGCTAAAAGATGATTATTCCTCATCCAGAAAATGTGTAATCATCTGACCTCCCAGCAGTTCCGGTGTCATAACTAAAATGGCCTAAGAGGGCCACTGGTCAAGATCAGACAAGGAGAGAGGGATGTTTACCATGACCACCTTTCGTCTGAGGTACTTTGGCTCCCCATTCTTTTAAGGCTGTTTCATTTAGTCTGACCCCAGACCATTGGTGTGACCCAGGAGCCCTGTCCTGCTCCTATTATGGCAGTTTCTGGAATATTTCTAACACTGAGTTGTGCTGCAGAGCCTTCAGTCTGAAGCCTTTCTGAAACATTGTTGTTAGCCGGAGTTAGTCTGAGACATTGTCAAAAAGAGGCTGGTTGCTAGGCAGTAACTAATTTCTGGGAGTAAGAAATAGTATCAGGATAGGTTTCCCCAAATAGAAGTAACTTATGTGGCCCTCTGTGTTTCTTTGGCAAATTATCAATTATGCTATAAACATTTAAATGAAGATAAATAGGAAACTCCTATCTTGGATATACTCGATTTGGTTTGATTAAGCCAGAAAGTCAAGTTTTCTAGATGATTAAAGTCCAACTTTCTGTTCAACTCCATTGGAAGAGCTGCAGAAATGCTAGAATAGTGTGGACCAAACTATTATATATTACAAATGTACAATATTTTTTTTTGTAGGATGGCTGCTCTTGGAAACCAAGTTTATCCTAATTAATGTTTATATAAAAAAACAAAAATAAAGGAAAAACTTTTAAATCCTTTTTTCTGTAATTTTTCTTTTTCTGGAATCATTCTAGTTGGAGATGGAAGCAAGTTAGGTTTGGTCTGCTCAAAGTATGAGTTTTGGGTTTCCCACCACCACTCTCCATAGGGAAACAGAACAAGGCTCTAGATAACTTTTTCTTAATCTTTCAGAGCTGTGAACCTAATTCGTAGAAAAAGAATATTTCTTTAAAATGATAGTAACATCATCTTTATGTTTTAGTTTATTTCTGGCCTTTATTTCCCCTACTTCTACAGAAAGCGGTATACTATATTCCCTCTTGGGAATCAAATTTCTTTATAATGATCCATCTTTTCCATATTAATCATTTATTGGTATATGTTTGTATATGTACAAATGGAAACATAATTATTTAATCCTTACTCTGAGGAACAAAGTGAAAGACCTTAAGGTATAGCTATAAGCTAACAAACAGTAAGTAGGGACCTAAAAGGGTAAAAAAAAGAAAAAATGGGAAAATTTAGATGGAGCTAATGAGAAAACTTAGATATATTTACTATGAAGCTCAACGTGGAATTAGATTTCTAAAATCTGTCTTCATTAGACATCAAACTAAAATAAATTTTTCATTTTGCTCCTGAAAGCACAGTGAGATGGGCAGAGAAACAAAAGCCCAGCACAAAGAGCTTATACAAGAAATTTCAGTACTTGAAAACCAAAGACAACAGGGATTTCATATTGAAACTTGAACTGAATTCTACATATCAATAAATACAACTTTCAGTAAACTACAGGAAGATGGCTATCTATCAAGATAAGATACAATATGCTCAGTTAAACTGGAATTTCAGATAGAGAATGATTTTTTTTAGTATAATATGTCTTGTATATTACATGAGATATATGTTATATAGGATATACTTGTACAAAAAAGAAAATTGGGGGGCACCTGGGTGGCTCAATGGGTTAAGCCTCTGCCTTCGGCTCAGGTCATGATCTCAGGGTCCTGGGATCGAGCCCCTCATCGGGCTCTCTGCTCAGTGGGGAGCCTGCTTCCCCCTCTCTCTCTGCCTGCCTCTCTGCCTATTTGTGATCTCTGCCTGTTGAATGAATAAATAAAATCTTAAAAAAAATTTGCTCTTCATCTGAAATTCAATTTAAATGGAAATTCTGTCTGAGAGAGAGTGCACATGGGAGTGGGGTGGGGAAGGGCGGAGGGAGAGAGAGAGAGAGACTGTCAAGCAGGCTCCACCCAGCGTGGAACTTAATCTCGCAATCCTGAGATCATAACCTTATCAAGGTCAGACCCTTAACGGACGGAGCCACCCAGGCACCCCTGGAATTCTGTATTTTTTATTTGCTAAATCTGAACACCTTATCAGGAGAACATTTTATATAAGTCCATTTAAAAACAAAAACACAATAGTAGTATCTACTGCAGGTAATACCCCATTCAATGAAGCAAGAGACCCAGGAATTACTTAATATTTCCTTTTCCTGCACCCCTTCCAATGTTTTAGTATTAGGACTTTTGCTTTGGAGAAACGGCAGAACATTCCATTTGCTATGCAGATTACTGGCTTCTGTTGGTTGTCTGTCCATCATCACCTTGACAGAGGCCTCCCCTCATGGGATGCAGAACCCTGTGGCCAATGTGAGCATCACAAAGGACCATTTTCCGATTGCTTGATGACTGGTTGGCAACATTGCCTGGTCTCAAGAGGAAGGTTCCACAAAGCGACTCTTTTCAAAACCTACTTCTGACACATGATACCCAGAATGAAAAACTATCAATATATTCACAGTAGGTCTGAAGGAGAGCCCTTTTCTAGTGTGCGTTTGTAAGTGGTTTGGTAAGATATTTTATTATTTATTTTCACACAGCAACAACATGATGAAATTTAAAAATCACCCCAATTTGAATAAGGGATCAGAACACAATGAGGAGCAACTTAGATCAGAGAGTTCCAGATCTTCAATTTGGAATAATGCCAAGGCAATTCCCCCCCCCCCCCAGATTTCTAGAAATTTCCCCAAACAGAACTAAATCTTCCAATATGCCTCTATAGTCCATTTGATAGACTGAACTTCCATTTGCAGAATGTGAAATGGGTTCCCCTTCAACTGAAGTACTTTGTACAACATATGACTCTGGTTTTGAAGATTATCATTGCAGTTTCATGTATTTTATAGGGAATTCTGGAGTTACTAAAAATGATAGAGATGCAGGGGAAATGTTTTATGTTTCTCTTTTTCTTTAAGCAATAGAAAAGAAGTAGGAGTCACTTGGAAATAAAAACCTGTTTCACTGCAGATGTCCACGCCCTGGTTTATTAAGAGCTGTGTTCTGTTTTGCTTAAAAAAGAAGGAAGATACAACAGTGTGAATGTACTTAGCACTACTGAACCTGACCACTTACATGTGACTAACATGACACATTTTATGTCTATTTCACCATTATTTTAAAAAAAAGAAAAGAAAAAGAAAGCCATAGAAGAGGGAAGAGAAGAAAAGCAGAAGTATGTGCATATCGCCTGAGTATGAGAGAGCATAAGAGTAAGAAAGAGAATTTCTTTTTTACAGTTTCTGTGGTGACCTGCTGGAGGACAGGAAACTCACCTGGACACCTACACAGACCCCTCCACCTCTAAAGTTATCCTTTCTCACAAAGGATTAGAGGCAATAAAGGAAACTCATGATCTTACTACATTTCTGAAAATGAATTTCAAGGACTGTTAGAAAGTCTTCCAAAAGAGGAAATCATTTTTTTGAAGTTTCCCAAAAGGGGAAAAATGCCCCAGGGTTTTTAGAATCTCCTGTTAGGGCTAATTTGAGGGAGAAAAATACCACTAATAAAATAATCTTTAATTTAAGGATCCTCCCATTATCCTCGCAGCCTGGCAAATTTTCCGTCAAAAATTCAGCCTTTGGTACATGTGAGCCAGCAGGGTGAAGCGCTAATTTCCATTAAAAGTAGTTCGGTGTTTATTCACTTTCTTCCTGGGTTTTGACTGATTCATGTATGTCTTATTAAAATTCATTAAATGAGTTAAACACTGCAGTTCCTTTAGATAATCTATTCAAGCTATTCGAAGTCAGAAAGGGGCATTTTTTTCTTAATGAAAGTGACTTGGGCCAAAAACTTCCCCCCACCTTTCCTTTACACAAGTATGGAAGGTACATTCTGCTGGTGGTACCCAGACCTCCTGTCACCAACTTTTCGCCAAGCACAATACTCAGTTTACAGAGAAGAACCCAAATTGGTTGCCATCTTTGGCCAGAATCTGTTTTATGTGGTAAGCTGAGGCTCACTCTGCAAGGCTTTAAAAAGGATCCTTTCTGCATCTTTTAAATGAAAGTGTTTTCCTCACAAACACCATGAAGCTGCTTTCAAATAGCATTTTTCCCCCTGGCTTTGTTCCTTATGGAGAGAGCAGTCTGACCATTTGAAGTAATCCCAATGAGTATCTGCACATGTTGTCTTCTGATAAACTCAGCTACATAAAGAATGTGTTCAGAATAAAGCAGGCCAGGTGAATAGCCTCGAACAGGAATAAAGGCCTGCAGGGAAAGAGGAAGAACTGTGTCAGGGAGGCTAAAACTCAGAGTGGGGTGAGCTTGCAGAACATATTAAAAACTACAAAGGTTTGTTTTTTTTTAAAATGTTCTGCACAGAGCCAAGAGTGGTGAAGAGATAAACTGCTCTGTCTGTTTACAGCATGCTGTAAACAGTTGGCAAAGAAAATGTGGAAGGGTAGCAATACTCACAAATAGAAAGTCTCAATTCTGAGAGTAATAATTTTTTTAAAATGATGAATATATAGCATCACATTTGTTTTTTTTTCTTTTTGAGAAACCTGTCTAGAAACATCTTGAAGTAGTTTCAGAAAGATTAAATGTCTGTTTCACTTTACGTCAACATTAAATATTTATTGAGCTCTGGTGTCTCACAAGCACCATAAATTCAACACAGTGAAAGTGGAACCCTTGATCATTTCCCCCAAATCTTCTCTTCTGTGTTCCTCATTTTGGTAAATTTTTACTTGCCCTCCCGAGTTTTAAAGACAGGGGCCTGAAAGTCATTCTTAATGTCTCCCTCTCCCCCACTTCCTTATCACCAAATCCGATTTCACCTCCCAAATCTATTTCACTTCTTTCCATGTCCACGGCCACCACTGTAATCCATACTCACCATCATCTACTGCCTGAATCAAAGCAACAACAAATTTGTTGTCAGCACAAGATCTGATTATGCTTAAAATCCCTCAATAGATTCCCACTGAATTTAGGATAAAACACAAAACGTATTAGTTGGTCCCCACTTACTATTCCCCAGAGGCCTCATGGGTCACTCCCCTTCACTCACTGGATTTCCTTGAATAAGTCAGACTTTTCTAACCACAGGGACTTTGCACAGGCTCCTTCATTTGCCCACCTTTTCTCACCCTCCACACGGCTACCTCTAACTCTCCTTAGGTGTCAGCTTAAACAACACCTCCTCACAGATGATGTCCCTGACTTTTTATATTTTATTTTTTTCAAAAGATTTATTTATTTATTTGAGAGACAGGGATTATTTATTTGAGAGCAGGGGTAAGGGTAGAAGAAGAAGAAGGAGAGAGAGAATCCTCAAGCAGACTCCCTGCTGAGCACAAACCCTGATGCGGGGCTTGATCCCAGGACCCCAAGATCATGACCTGAGCCAAAGTCAGACACTTAACCAATGGAGCCACCCAAGTGCCCCCTGACCTTTTATTTTTAAATCAAAGCTATTATAGTTTTTCTTTCTTTCTTTCTTTTTCTTTTCTCTTATTAAAAAAAAAAAGCCTTAAAAAAGATTTTAAAAAATCTTTTAAAAAAGATTTTATTTATTTATTTGATAGAGAGAGAGAGAGAGGTCACAAGTAGGCAGAGAGGCAGGCAGAGAGAGCGGGGAAGCAGGCTCCCTGCTGAGCAGAGAGCCCGATGCGGGGCTCCATCCCAGGACCCTGAGATCATGACTGAACTGAAGGCAGAGGCTTAACCCACTGAGCCACCCAGGTGCCCTCTAATATAATTTTTCATTGCATACTGTAGTTTTCCTATATTTATGAAATTGTATTCATGTAATTATTAGTTTAATGCCCATCTCCCCAACTAGAGTATAAATTCCATCAGGGGTGGGATAAAATTTATTTTGCTCACAATGTATCCCTAGTATTTTACACAATACCTGACACATAGTAGATACTTCAATAGACACATCTGAATGAACTGATCACAGTAGTGAAGGGTGTGTGAGGAGGGTAGAAAGAAAGAGACAGAGTTTTAAGATACTCAGAAAATGGAAGCCAAGAAAAGAGAAAGTTTCAAGACATAATTAATGGAAATACTCATAAAACAAGGTTTTAAGTGGACCGTCAAATGGGAGGGTCATTGGTGACCTCTGTCGAAGCAATTTAATTCCTATGAGAGGGGCAGAAATCAGATTTCAGTGCATTTGAATGAATGGGAAGGAAGGAAGTGGAACAGGAAATGGCTATGGGGTTGAAGGGATAATGTCATGGTGGTCTCACCCCCACTCCCATCAAAGGAAGATTTGGGGAAAGCATGCTTACATTCAGATGAGAAGGTATCTGAACAGAGATAGTCTAAAGACTCAGGAGGAAAGGGGCTATTGGTGAAATTATTTCATGAGGAGAGAGGATGGGATCTAGAGCACAAAAGGAGGAATTAACCTTGAGAGAAAAGAAGCATTCAAGCCCTCATCAAGAGGCTGGAGCAGATCGTGTGTGTGCATGTGTCTGCATGCATGTGTGTATGTATGTGCGTCTGTGAAATTCCCCAGAGTCTGTTCTGTGGGGTTGGGGGTGCTGGGGTCAGTGCAGGGGGGTAGAGGAGGCAGGGGAAGGGACTGGATGGGAGAATTCACAGTGGCTGAAAGTGGCAAAATCAATGAAGGGTTTGTAGGGGTTCTGGTCACGCAGGTAGACTGGAGGATAGAACAAAAATAACCTGCGTTAAGGGGATGAGGCAAAGATGTAAAGAGAAAAACAATTCTGAGGCAGTATATCAGAGAAGTTATGCACATACGACATGGGATAAAATGGACTTGGGTTCCAGACCCAGCTCCGCCTCTCACTAGTAATGTCATCTCATCTGTACACAGAACAGCATCTACTACCAGGAAGGACTCCTGGGCTCTGAGTGAGACCCTGGGTCTGCTCAGTGGCTCACAGTGGAGTGAGTGTGAGTAATCCCCTAACCTCTCTATGGCCCAGATTTCTTATCCGCAGCAAAGTAAAAGATAATAACAGGTATTATTTTAGTGAGAACTTCATAATGCACTTTAGATGTTATTGATATAAAATGCTGCACGGTTCCATTTAGTGCTTTTGATGCATTTTAAATTCTTTTTCTACAAATTAGAGGTCTGTTTTTCAGAAAGGTGTTCAACAATTTATTGTCACAGAAATGCATATTAATTTCTTAGTTGTGTTAGACTTTTTGCTCTTTTAAAAGCTTCCATTTAAGTTCTTTTAAGCTATCTTTTGCTATGTGGAGTATGGCTTGCTTTGATTTGCATTAAACAGTTTTTTTGTTGTTGTTGTTGGCCTTAAACAAAGCAAGCCATTGTTCTCAACCCATTAGTGGATTATCTGGGTAGGCCCAATCCAATCACCTAAGTCCTTAAAAGTAGAGAACTTTCCTGGCTGCAGATGGAGAGAGTGGTGGGGTGAGGACCGCTCAACCTGCCATTGGCTTTGAAGACAGGAAAAAGGCCACCGCCCGTGGAATACAGGAGGCCTTTAAAAACTGAAACTGAAGACAAGGAAATGTTTTTTCCCCCTAGAGATCCCAGAAAAGAATGTTTCCATGCTGATTTTAACCCAGTGAGACATGTGTTGGGTTTCTGAGCTATCGTGCTATCAGACAGTAAATCTATGTTGCTTTAAGCCACTAAGCTTGCGGTCATTTACTGTAGCAGCAATAGAAACCCTAAATACAGGGCGCCTGGGTGGCTCAGTTGTTAAGTGGCTGCCTTCGGCTCAGGTCATGATCCAGGGTCCTGGGACTGAGCCCCACATCGGGGCTCCCTGCTCAGTGGGGAGTCTGCTTCTCCCTCTCCCACTGCCCCTGCTCCAGTTCCCTCTTTTACTCTCTTTTACTGCTGTGTCTCCCTCTGAAAATAAATAAACTTAAAAATCTAAAAAAAATAAAAAAAAAAAAGAAACCTTAAATATGAAGCATCTTCTCTAAGCACTTTCTAGTTTCGTTAATGAATTCTGATACCACAGTTTCTTTCTTTCAAACTCTGGGATTTTTTTCTATTGTTCTCTGACATTTAGTAATGCTGAGGAAAGGCCTGGATCCACTCAATTTTTTTTTATTTGCAATTAACTTTTCATTTTCTTATATGCATATCGATAATATTTTCTTCATCCTGTTAAATTCTCCATGAATTATTAGAATATACTTAGGCGTGATTTGTTTTAATTCATCCTGGAATACAGTGACTGCATTTGCTTCAGGTTTTCTCTTAAGTCTTTCTCCTTCAGATTCGGTAACTGGGGGCTTTATGGAAATGTGAACTCTCAGACCACAGACCCAGTGAAACAGATCTGTAATTTGACCCCCCAGGTGATTCACATGCACATGTAAATCAAAGATATTCTAGTAGTAGATTTGATCTTGACTGCTTTATTTTTTCAGTATCTCTTTCCTTGTCCATTAACATGTATCAGAAGTAGGTCATGCCCCTCCCTTTCTTCCAAGGGGTTATAAGCAAAGCTCGTGGTTCACACTTCATTTCCTTTCTCCCTCCTCTGGTAAGTCTGACGAGGTAGAGTTGGCCTTGGATCCGAGACTCCATGTCAAGAGCAGTGTAGCTGGTAACAGTGTCGTGATTGGGACTGCGGCTGAGACGGAACAGAGCTGGAGACCTGCCCCGTTATCTGGAGACTTCCTCCTGTTGGTCCCTACATCACTGATTGCTTGCAGGACCGATTTCGCCATTTACTAACTCAAATGAACGTTTTAGTATTCAGAGGTAATTCCAAGCTCCCAGATTTGTTTATTATGGCCTTTTCACTGGGTCAAGTATCGCTCTGCTTGATTTTTTGCAGTTCAGCCTGGGCTGCCCATTTCTGTTGTTTTTTAAATGTTACATCTTCTAGCACCTGAAGATTCCAAGCCCATTTTCTCAGTTTCTTCTGTTTTCCACAGTAAATCTGTTTCTGTGTCATGCTGTTCCTCCTAATCTTTAAGGTAATTACAATGATCCCTTTCTTACATGCTTAACTATTTTGTTATAGCCCTACGCTGACTTTTAGGACTTCCATTCTTTCAAAAAGGGAAGATTTATCCAGATGCAGGTTCGTGAACTCCATTGTGCCCATGTGAGGGACTGTGTGACATGACACCTGCTTTGGATCTCCCACAACAGTGAACACATGCACAGTGTGCAGCCAGACTTCCATCAGCGACTGTGTCCTATAGCTCTGCTGGACCGTAGGGCACAACTTCCTGATTTTATTTGCTTGTTTTTGGGAGAAACACTTGTGTTGTAAAAAATCTCTATAGTAGGTAGTTCTATCATAAAAATTAAAAAATCTCTATCTATGGTAGAGAGATGGTCTCTATCTACTACCCCCTGGCCTCGTCTAGCTCTGCCTCCCTCCAGGGTGTTCAGGGTAACAGTGCCACCTGCCCCAGGAAATGGTATGTCACCGCCCTCTTTTCTCTACTTTCTGATACGCTGTGCTTTGGGATTTGGGATTTCAGAATTGGTTAAAAGAGAATAGTGGGAGAAAGAAAGTGACTGATTATTCAGTGGGGGAGGAGGTTTATTTACTTATTTTTAAGAATTTTTAAATATTGGGGCACCTGGGTGGCTCAGTGGGTTAAAGCCTCTGCCTTCGGCTCAGGTCATGATCCCAGGGTCCTGGGATCGAGCCCCACATCAGGCTCTCTGCTCTGAGGGGAGCCTGCTTCCTCCTCTTTCTCTCTCTGCCTGCCTTTCTGTCTACTTGTGATCTCTGTCAAATAAATAAATAAATAAAATCTTAAAAAAAAAAGAATTTTTAAATATTTTATTTATCTATTATTTGTGAGAGAGAGAGAGAGAGAGACAGAAAGAGCGCCAGCAGGGGAGTGGGGCAAAGGGAGAAGCAATCTCTCCACTGAACAGAGAGCCCGATGTAAGACCCGATCCCAGGATCCTGGGATCATGACCAGAGTGGAGGGCAGATACTTAACCGACTGAGCCACCCAGGGATCCTAGGTGGGGAGGGTGTTTAAACACAGCTATCCCTGACCTATAAAGCAATACTTAAGCAGTCTTATCATTGCTAGAATCTGTGAATCTTGACATTTTCTCTATCTTTTTAGTGCTTTACTGGGATGTTGGGAGAAACACACAGATTTTTTTGACCTGATGTCATTTTAATTAGAACTTAATAGCTGTATAAGTCTGTTAATGTAAAGAACAATTTAATCTCTTGTTTATATGTTATATATACATAATATACACACTGTTTATGAACGAAGGTCTGATATATAGGCAGAACTATCATTTGCTTATTTCCTGTCTTGGCTAACTTAACCAGTTAAGGCTTGAAATAAATCTTCATTTTAAGGTCCTGGCATCCCAGATTAGCATCACTTAGGCACACAGCTGGTGGAGATAAAGAACAAATATCATTACAAGATTGCCCCAGAATGTATTTTTCAATCAAAATCACAGACCAGAGATAAAAATAAATTTGCTCTGTGGTGGGAATTCGTGGTGCAATAGAGTTTGTTTTTTTCTCAAACCCCCTTTCTTATCCTTTAGGTTCTCCTGTGGGACTCCCCACAGAGAAAGGGAAGATGGTTCTAACACATCCCGCCATGGAGCTGAGAGTCACAGCCCATATCTCAGTACATGAGTCATCAGCAGGAACTTCACCGACAACAAATCAATGTTTTATATAAAGTGAAGACCAAAGATGCTGCTTTGGTTTGCGTTCTCTCAAAAGCAGACCCTGAGATGGCGGCTTGAGTGGCCTAGGAAGCACGAATAAAGAAGGAAGTGAATCAGGGAAGTGAAACACAGTAATGAGTAGCTAATCACTGTGTGCCCCCGGACCCCGTCCCTCTGTGGATCTTCTGAGAAACCGTAGGGAACACACATCAGAACCTTCCCACTACGGGGCGGCGAGGCCTGGGCGTTTATCCTCTAACTCTCTGTGCCCTGGTAGGGGATAAGGATTACTCCTCATAATTCTCCCATGTTTCTGGGTTGTCCCTGCATAAGGCCAAGGAAGCACCTGCAGGGCCAGAGGAAGTTCTCACAGGATAAAAGACTCCGGTATGGGGGCGCCTGGGTGGCTCAGTGGGTTAAAGCCGCTGCCTTCGGCTCAGGTCATGGTCTCAGGGTCCTGGGATCAAACCCCACTTTGGGCTCTCTGCTCAGCGGGGGAGCCTGCTTCCTCCTCTCTCCCTGCCTGCCTCTCTGCCTACTTGCAATCTGTGTCTATCAAATAAATAAATAAAATCTTAAAAAAAAAAGAGAGAGACTCTGGTGTGTGAGGCAGGACTCTGTGGGTTTGCTGGAAAGCTCCACAGCTGCCTATCATCAGGTGACTGGACAAGAGACAAAGTAGCAGATCTTTTAGACAAAAACAAGCAAACTATATCTGTGGTGGGAGGAAAACCCATGTAAGTATGCACTTCCAGTCATAATTTTGGGGAATGAAAGATTTACATCGTGTTAAAGTGGGGATGGCCGAGGAGGAAACTCAAAAGGCTGAGTAGGAAATGGCATCTTTATCATTTAGCATCCCAGACATGGAACTGGGAGGACAGAAGGGTGGCATGTGGACCATGTATTTGCCACTCTGCTTTAAAGTGGAGACTATTTTTTTTAATCATAGTAAGTGCTGAGAGAGACATCTTTAATGAAATACAATTAATTCTTCCGCAGATTTGACCTTTCAAAATGCACAGTATGTGAAGTGTCTTCAGTTAATGGGAGAATTCTCCAATTAATGTTATGAATAAGACAGGGATAAACTTCAAAGGCACAGCAGTTACAACAGGTATTAGGTTTATCATTTTGCTACAATGTTTCAAGTAAACATGCTAATTTATTTTCTCACAGATATATAGAAAATGAAATGGGGTCATGGTATTAACAGGAGAATATAAGAGGGACCACAGGCAGACAGTGCTCAGTGGTTTCCGTACCTACTCAGTGTTAGACAAGTATATTTCATTTTGGCGACTGGGGGGTGGCGCGAACATTTAAGTTCTACTCTCTTAGCAAATTCGAATTATGCAATTCAGTGTTAACAACTATGAATATGTTAATTAACTAGATGGCAGGGATCCTTTCCCTGTGTGTATCAAGTCACAATGAACAATTCTATTTGTCAATTATACTTCAATAAAACTGAAAAAAAAAGGCCTTGGAAGAAGAAAATCGTCATAAAATTCAAGTGGGGGGAAAACTAATTCATCTGTCATAATGCCTTAATGAGGAAAATATTGCCATTTACCCTGGGACATGATTTTAACTGCTGAGTCCAACAATAAGTACAATATCAAATCTCAATAACTTGTACCATTGCAATTCAAACTGATTTCAAGTCTTGTGGTTATTACTTCCTAAATATTCCTCCATTCTCATCTCCAATGATGCAATCTGAGTCCAAACTACCATCGGGCTCTGCCTGCACCCCTATAGCCAATCAACCTCTTTTCATCTGTTCCTGCACTCTGTGGTCACAGAAATCTTTCCAGAGCATAAATCTGATCATGTTGCTCCCCTACTTAAATGCCTGTAATCAGCTTCCTACTGCTTGTAAGAACAAAATGAAAATCCTTTAGAGAACCTTAATCTGTTCCCCATCCATCTTTCCAGTCTCACCTTGCTCTGGATGCCCACCTGCTTTCCTTTCTCTTCAGGGTCAGGAACCTTCTCTCAGTCCTTCAAACCCCTCAGGCTCTGGCTCACCACAAGGCCTCTGAACCTGCTTTCCTGCCTGCAACACCAAGTTAACTCCTGTCTACTGTTTAGATCTTGGTTCCAGGGTGATTTCTTCAGGGCAGGCTTTCTGGACCTTTCTAAGCCAAATCCCATGATTAGAAGCTCTCATGGCTCCAAGAACCTCTCTTCAACACTCCTTTCTTCCCATGTTCACAGCTGTGACCACTTCTTGGTAAAGGTATGAATTCTTGTGATAACTTTTTCTCTTTGGCATGAGTCTAAGAAGTTCCCAGATGGTAGGGATCATATCTGCATTTTTGTTCACTATTGATTCTGCATCTCTTGGCACAGTATCTAGCAACCGCAGGTGCTTCCTAAATATGTGGCAAATGAATAAAAGTAATGTCAATGTGCATTTTTACCAAGACTCAAAATTTTTATTTCTTTCTGAGGAAAATCTCCCATGTATTTAGAAGTTTATCATTTAAATAGTACTTTGAGGGCATATTGTTATGTGTTCCTTGGGAAATTCCTGTGAAGGCGTTGGGGAAGGAATGACTACACACATCTCACAGAAGAAACCCAGGCTCTGATGGTGTTCGGCCTACAGTCAGGGAAGAAGGAGGTGGCAGAACCAGGACTCAGCCTACATCCTCTCTGGCTCCCAGTCTACAATTCCTTTCCCACAAACAGTCTGTCATCGCAGGATGACAGGTTATTATGCAACTGGCAGGCTAGTTAACTGCTCTGATCTTGTCCTAAGCTCTTCCAGAATCTTGCAATCTTAATTCAGGTATTGCTCGTCAGTTTTGCATTCAGTGGGAGAGAAGTGGCCAGCAGCAGTGCCCGGCTAGAGGCCCATGGCCCTGGGGGCTGGAAGAGCGGAGAATGACTTTCTAGATGCATCAGGACCTATTACGTGTTTATTTGCTCCTCGGAGACCCCACCAGAAGGAACATCATCCCAAGGTGCTGTTCTATGTTGGTAAGAAAGTTAATGGTTAGAGAGCCTGTGAAGCCTCACATGGGAAGAAGCAGACAAGGGGGAAAGCAGGATAGACACAGACATCTGGGACTAAAGGAGCCAGATGTGCTGGGCAGAGAACAAAGCCCTCCAGAACTCTAAAGCTTTCCAGAATGTCCCTGTATCGCCTTGTTTCACAGATGACAGGATGAAGGGAAGTCTCCTGGGCTGTCAGCAATACGCCACGTGCGGGCCCTGACACATGTATTATAGATTGAGAGCATGTTGGTGCCATCGGGGACCTTCCAACCTCACTTTACAGATGCATTACAGAGTGTGTCTCAGCAAATCATCACAGAGCTGACGACCAACCGCCAGATGTGTGTGAGCCTCACGAATGAGGTGACACTTTCGGAGAAGGGGGGAAAATCTGCTCTTACACTCTCTCCTCCTACTCATCGACCTCTAAGCTAAATAAAATCTTGTTGGGGTTTTAATCCGAAGAAAAATAGTGCAGGCAGGGACCATATTTTGCAACCACAGAACTACCTTTATTGTTAACGATGAACTCCCAGCGAGCCCACAATACCTATTTTTCAGTTGGACTAAATTCCAGTACGTCATCAGGTTATTTTTGAGTAATTTCCCATTATCTTAAGTCACTTAAAAGAAAAGAAATGGGTGCCACAATGGCGTAGTGTCCGCCTCTCAGTTCAGGCTTAGGTCATGATCTCAGGTGATCTCAAGTCCTAAGACTGAGCCCCAGGTCGGGCTCCATGCTCAGTGCAAAGTCTGCATCTGACTCCCTCTCCCTCTCCCTCTGCCCCATCCCCACTGTGCTCTTGTGTTCTTGCTCTAAAAAAAAAAAAATAAATCTTAAAAAAAAAAAAAGGAAGAAGAAGAAGCCTGTGACAAAGGAAGGCCTTCAGGCTTCTAACAATCTCACTGACTATCTAGAGATAAATAGGATTAGAAAAAGTGTCAGCCACCTTCCGTCACCTGTGCAGGACACAGAGTGTTGATGCCACTTGGACCCACCTGGGAACTCTGTGAATCTTTTGCTTTCTGAAGCCACCTTAGTGCCAAGGGGCTCACAGCTTCAGCTTGGGACTAGACAGGCTATGTCTAGATGTTTCCCAAGTAGAATTAATCAGTTAAGAACCAAACTTTGTGGGAAGAGGTAGCAGAGTACAGGCCGACAGGTGTGCCCCCACCACTGGCATCCCGCTCATCACTGAACCTGGTACCTCATCACAGCCGATATTTCATGCCTCCTCTGTCCTCATGTGCTGCCACATGAAGGGGAACTGGAGCATTCCCTTCCTTCCATGGGGATGAAGGCCAAGCTGGGACTCCAGCCGCTGTGCCTGCTGGCGGACTGCTCTGAGTAGTGATGACTGACGCTTTACAGAGAAGCATGGAGAACCTGCCGCATGTACCTCTTTAATGAGATCAGGGTTCAAACCTAAGTCTTCATTTTCTCAGTTTACTCTTGTTCCCTTGGGGTCTCTTCATTCTCTGGCTTCAGCTTCTGTCTGCATGAAAATAATCTGAGGTGTTGTCTTTCTATTCTCAACCTCTGCTCTTTTCACCCTCAGCCCCAGCTGCCCTTCACGTCTCACTTCACTCCTTCACTCACTTGTTCATTTACTGTTTCATCCTTAAGCAGATGTTACCAAATGACTACTGCAGAGCCGGCATCGCCTCTCCGGATAGCTTCCTGGCTAAGACAAAGGTATTACTTGATTTTGCTGAATCTGCTACACCTCCTTCCTCTGTCCTCGCCCCCTTCCTGCCGCTTACCAACGCACTCTCTGGGATGAGCTTATTTATCTCCAGGGCTTCTCCTGTTGGTTATGACTTCTAAAAGTGCTTCCAGATCAGCCCATCCCTCTCCTGAGGTCAAGCCCAAGTGTCCATCTGTAGTTCCGCTGGCCATTATATAGGGCTCACGTCCAGCGATAAGTGCAGTCTTTTCCCCTATGGCTTCTTCCACCTTCCAAAAACTCTGAGCCTATAGATGGGCTCAGGCTCCAGGCTGGAAACCTGGGGCTCTCTGCAAATCTGTGCTCTCCACACCCCCACATTCCATCGGTCCCGTTGTTCAAGCTCCTGGATGTCTCTTGAACTGACATCTTTTCTCCATCCTCATGGAGCCTTGAGAACTCCAGAACCTCATAACCTCTTGCCTACAATTCTGTAAATAACCTCTAACTAACTAGTCACTTCTTTCCTTTATTCTTGCCCTCTGTGATCATTTTTTCCTATTGATGCTAGAGAAATCTTTTTTATTTTTTTAAGAGAAATCCTTTTAAGGCATAAATCTGAGCACATCACTTCTCTTTACTTCTATACTGGTGTCCCATTTGCTGCAGAATGAAGTCCAAACTCCTTAGCATACACGCCACTCCGTGAGTCGGCCGCCCGCCTCTGCAGTCTCCTTGTTCATGGAGACTCACCTCATACCCCTTGCTCCATCTGCCCTGCTCTACTCTTGTTCTCAGAATACCCAGGATGTTTGACAACTCTATGTTTGCTCCGCCCTACTCTCTCTTCCAGTCTTTTTTTTTTTTTTTTAAGATTTTATTTCTTTAAGAGAGGAGTGAGAGAGCACAAGCAGAGGTAGAGGGAGAAGCAGCAGGGAGTCTGATGTGGGACTCAATCCCAGGACCCTGATATCATGATCTGAGCTAAGGCAGATACTTAACCCACTGAGCCACCCAGGTGCCCTAGAATTGACCAGTCTTATCTCTGTGTCCTCAGTGGCATCTGGCTGCCCCCCATCACAGCAGCTGGAATACATCAGGGCACTTGTTTTTGTTTATTTGTTTTAATTCAAAGATGGTAAAATTGGTTTATTATAAAAGCAACTTAAGAATACCCAGTTAAAATCTTATCCCAAAGCTACCCAACACAACCAAGAAACAGTTATACACTTTTACTTTAGGGATAAGGATATAAAACAAGAAGGACCACATCAAAGCTGGGATTCAAACTCAGAAAGACAAAGGGTTCTTAGGTTTCCATCAGGCCAGAACAGAGGGTACAGTGAGATTAGGGCACTGGTCTATCAGGCGCCACAGTCTAGACGGCTGATTAGAACTAAGTCTCTCGAAGGTAGCAGTCCTGTTCTATTTATCTTTGCATCCCCAGTGCCTACAAAATCAGTAGGTATTTAATGGATACTTTCAAGCATTTAATGAATACTTGCCAAATAACTAAATTATGAAGATACTTATTATGAAAAACAATTCTATAGTTTGATATTTTGCCTGTTTTTAAAAATTATTTTTATTGTTAGTTATCACGAATTATTGTTAATAAAATATTTTATTATTTTGCTGTTAATGGCTCATATCCTCCATTTCCCTTCAATGGAAGATCAGAACAAGGGAAAGCCAGATTATATTTCAGCACGAGGCACACATTAGCTTAAGTAACTTGACTATGAGACTGTAAAGAAAGAGAACTGCAGAATTTTAGAACTAGAACGGACTAAAGCAAACATTTTCTCTAACCCTTTCATTTTACAGGTGTGCCATGAGGTCACATAACTAATTAATGGCAGAACCGGGATAAGATCTTCATTTGCTGGCCCTATCACCCTGTCATATTAGAGAAGTAGTGTTTATTAAGTTTTGATGATGTGCCAGGCACTGCTGTGGGTCAAATAGAGATTTTTACCCCTGGTCTCAGCAGATGGATGCAGTTGCTAAGGTTATGACCCATATATTGTATTTGGTCCTCCCTCCTCTCTAGTGCTACTGGACCTGTACTGAACATGCACATTTTGGGGGGTGGGGGTCACTCTAACATGTTGCTATGTTGTTTCTCTGAGCTTGAGCATCTCTTGAAATGCTTAAAAAGCCTTCCTTGGTTCTTGACCTTGACTACATTATCAGTCCTCAGAATGGTCCTCTGCCCTATCAACAGCTCTATCAGACTTAAATTCCTAAGACAGGTCAACAGTCCTCTTAGCACTCCTTGCTCATTGTTCTTCTGGCCTCTCCCATGGCTTCTTCAACAGGCTGGCTGATCCCTCCGCATGATTCTCCATTAGCCCTACCCCACCCATTATTTGATTTCCCCATTTACTCAGAAAATACCCAGGCACCTCTTTCTTACCCTTCCAAATCTACCAAAGAGTTTACTGTCTCCTCCCTCCTTGTTGTAAAATCTCTGAAGTGTTTAGTTAGAGAACTAAATTCATTGATAAGAATGAAAAGAGTTATTTAGCATGATGTTACAGGGAGCTGGGTGTGGCTCACATCATGACCAAAAAGTAAAATAAGAACATGAAATCAAGAGTAGAAGCATATATACACAGTGAACAATGTGATAATTATAAGGACATGTAAGGAAAACTCAGGTTGTTTACTGCAATGTTATTCTATCTTCCACATCTTCCAGAAGATGTGGAAGATAGAATGTGATTACTAATGATTTAAATGATGGTTAATATACATTTAATTAAAAAAATAAAAATGCAAAATGTAGCTTTTTCAAAAGCCCTGGATATTTGGGAGAGGAGAGAGGTTCATGCTGAATATTCACATGTTGCGTATACACATCCTGTTGTCTACTTATACGAGTGTGTTTCTCTGAAATACGCCCGAATCCTAGATGGTTTAAATCAGATGCACCATGTGTTCTATGGATGCCAAATAATTGTTGTTGATTTCTTTTTCTCTTCAGCAGCTGTTTCAACTCATAGACACAATCTATCATTAAGTTTCCTAGCTTGCCAGCTTCACTAGCTCTACAGAGAGAAATAACACAAAATAAGAAAAAGCGGGAAATCTTCAAGCAACAGCATATCTCCTGAGTTCTTACTCTGTGCTAGACAAGGTGCCGACTGGTTCACATTATGCTGTTTCATCTTTACAACAACCCTGTGTGGTAGGTCGTCTTACCGTTCTGTTTTACAAATGAAGAAGAGAAGATTCAGAGAGATCAAAACTCCTGGAGCCACATAGTTACTGAGAGGCAGAACTGGGATTTTAAACCTAGCTCTCCACTCAATACTTTTTTTTTTTTAAGATTTATTTATTTATTTATTTGAGAGAGAGTAGGAGAACACAAGCAGAGGCAGGGTCAGAGGGAGAGGGAGAAGCAGACTTCCCGCTGAGCAAGGAGCTGGATGTGGGTCTCAATCCCAGGACCCTGGGATCATGACCTGAGCCGAATGCAGAACCAGGCCCCCCTCAACCCAGTACTCTTAATCACTCTTTATTTTATTGTCTACAAACACAATGTGGTTGAAAATGGCCGATATGACACTGTGATGCTATATCTCTGTTTGGTTGTTAGAAGAAATCCAACAGTAGTATAATGTGGAGTCTTGCCATTCTATACTTCCTAATACATGAAGCTTCTTTTGTTGTGGGGCACTTACTGAACGAACATATGAAAAGAAAGAAAAGAGGATCTCCTTGGATAAAGTGGGAATTGATACTCAAAACTTGGATATTCCTCAAACCTTAAAAAAAATTTCAGACAATTAACATTATTTGAAAAGTGCTTATGAAAAGCAAAAATCAAACCCAACCTCAACCCATAAAGCTTACTCAGGGTTGAAGAAATAATCAGAAAATAACCAGAAGGAAAAAACCTACCCTGTG
Organism: Mellivora capensis; assembly: GCA_004024625.1. Lineage (NCBI taxonomy): Eukaryota > Metazoa > Chordata > Mammalia > Carnivora > Mustelidae > Mellivora > Mellivora capensis. Next base: position 118,510 of record PISX010004030.1, read on the forward strand.
AAACAAGATCATGGGCAAATACGCTGAACACCACAAATGTCCATATTTCTGCAGATCATAAATCACCTAATTACTGCCTGGACAGTCAAGGAGGTGAACCAGAAGGCCCTCTCCCTTCTCTGCCTGGTCCACAGCAGTCTCGGGGAGGGGGGGGGGCGGGTGGGAGGGCTTTCATCTTTTAAGACTTGTGACTCCTAAGCCTGTATTTTGTTGCACTACCTCATTCTTCTTTTAAGAAGATTAGAAAAACATACATGCTCTACTCTCAACCTGTTCCCTAGACCATTTGTTCTTTCACCTTTGGTCAAATGCTCTCCACTTTCAAGAGCCTTTTACACTGAATAAAAAAAAAAAAAAAAAAAAAATAGCGCTCTCACATACTTGACCTGTAAGTCTGGAGAACCATTCAGAGATGTGGGGTTTTTTCTTTTCTTTTTTTTAAAGAGTCAGTGTTGAGATTTCTGGAAATTGGAATTGTTTTCTGTAAGTACTTACAAAGAGGGAAGTCTTAAGTGGTGGTACTGCAATCCAATGGTCCAATGGAGAGTGGAGAATAACTTTGTCCTTTTTTATTTTTTAAGCCTTAATTTATTTATTTGAGAGAGAGAGAGTGAGTGAGAGAGAATGTGCACAAGCTGTGGGAGAGGCAGAGGGAAAAACAGACTCCCCACTGAGCAAGGAGCCTGACATGGGGCTTGATCCCAAGACCCTGGGATCATGACCTAAACCAAAGGCAGACACTTAACCAACTAAGCCACCCAGGCGCCCCAAGAGAAGAAAAACTTGCAAAAGTTCTGATACTTTAAAGAAATATTAACAGAGGTTTTAAAAAATACATTATCATAAAATATACTATCAAATATTAAAAGTATTAACTACTAATTGAAAAATGATACTAATAAATATGCTAAGTAATCAAAGATCACCATCAAATGTTGATAAAGACCCCATGAGATAATTTATTTCACCAAGACCATTTAGTGTTAATATCACTAGTCTCTCTTACGATTTATGGCCGATATTTTATATCCCCCCCTTTTTTTGGGCATAATGTTGAGAACAGAGAAATTTTTGGTATAAAATCCAGTAGCTACCTTGCACAGAACTTGTACATTTTTGAATCCATAACTGGAAAGGGACTGGGTGAGTATAAAATATCACCTCTATATTCATCATTACTATTAAATATATTTTTATCAGAGTCCCTACTTTTTCCAGGCACTTAGAACACTATTTTAAAACCAAATTGTTCCCACATCTTTTTTTTTTTTTTTAAAGATTTTATTTATTTATTTGACAGACAAAGATCACAAGTAGGCAGAGAGGCAGGCAGAGAGAAGAGGAAGCAGGCTCCCTGCTGAGCAGAGAGCCTGATACGGGGCTCCATCCCAGGACTCTGGGATCCTGACCTGAGCTGAAAGCAGAGGCCTTAACCCACTGAGCCACCCAGGTGGTCCTCCCACATCTTTTAAGCTTACAAAGACTCAGTACATTTGACTTGGAGAAGCAATTGCTTTCCCGTACATTTAGTATCCCTTGGATTAAAATCATGGAAAGCCAGAGACTGCTTGAGTCAAAGGCAAGTGTTACGCTAATCCTTCCTCATTCTCAGTTCCTGCAGAGTACATGGATTTCATTGTGGAATGGAAGTTTGCTCAGTTGGTATGTTTATGCTTGGGGGTTGGGGTACAGGAGCAATGAACAGTGTAGTTTATGTAGGAAAAAAAGAAATTATTCTGTCCTCAGAATAGTTAAAAGGAAAGGTATTTTATTTTTGTTTGTTTGGGTTTTTTTAACCCATAGATGACTTCTGAGGTGAGTTACTAGGTTGTCAGCCAGAAAAAAAGATCTCCACTCGTTATTCTTCAGAACCATTTACATTTTATAGAGTGAGTCATAAAATGCTCTTTTTAGGCTTTATTTCATCGAATGTGTATTTTTTGGGTAAGAATTGTATCAGTAAAAAATAGACAGTTTTCCTACTTTGCCTTCTTTCAAGAGTCTCAATTCCAAAGAGGAAAAGCTTCTTGGTGAGTGTGAGACTCTGGAAATTTACTACCTCTTGGCCTGTCACTGAGGTTCACGTTCCTGTGGCTGCCAGTCATGCCGTTGTGTTCTTGTGGCCCCAGCCTGATATCCCCCTCTGGGACTGATTCCTCCCCTCCTCCTTCTCACTGTCCACTTCAACGCACTAGAAGCAGCTCAACTGGCCCAGGACCAGTAAATACCCAAAGCAAATTGCCTACCAGACTGCACTTCTGAGCACTGCTTCCTTGGAGTCCATTTTTGGAATATTTCACTACTACTCCACTACCTGGTGCCGACTACTCACTGAAAGGCCAGTTGTCAGGCTTTGCTAACCTTTCATGTTGAATTCTTTTTTTTTTTTTTTTAAAGATTTTATTTATTTATTTGTCAGACAGAGAGCGAGAGAGCAAGCACAGGCAGGCAGAGGCAGAGGGAGGAGCAGGCTCCCTGCCGAGCAAGGAGCCCGATGTGGGACTCGATCCCAGGATGCTGGGATCATGACCTGAGCCAAAGGCAGCCGCTTAACCGACTGAGCCACCCAGGCATCCCTCATGTTGAATTCTAATCTGCTTATTTTCTGAGATTTCAAGGTTTGTTTTTTGTTGTTAGATTTTTTTTTAAAAGTATTTATTTATTTATTTACAGACAGAGATCACAAGTAGGCAGAGAGGCAGGCAGACAGAGAGGAGGAAGCAAGCTCCCCGCTGAGCAGAGAGCCCGATGTGGGGCTCGATCCCAGGACCCTGAGATCATGACCTGAGCCGAAGGCAGAGGCTTTAACCCACTGAGCCACCCAGGGGCCCCGTTGTTAGACTTTTTTTTTAATTATCTTGTATTTCTCTTTTAGCATTTTGTGTTTTCTTGTACACAACTTTTTTCTTTTTAATTAAAATGATATTTTTAACATTTTTATTTAAAATGTTATTAAAAAATTTAAAAAATATTTGTATTCAAATTCAATGTAATTAACATATAGGAGCAGTGTCCACAAGAGCCAAACTATGGAGCCCAAACGTCCATTGACAGATGAATGGATAGAGATGTGCTGTGTGTGTGTGTGTCTAACAGTGCTCCCAAGTGTAACATACACACACACAATGGAATATGACTCAGCCATCAAAAATATGAAATCTTGCCATTTGAGATTTCAAGTTTTTATTTATCTACACAAGCAGGCTTGCCTGTCAGTCCATTGCTAAGAACACCATGCTTCTGTTTGTTACCATTGATAGAAACAACCTAGATGGCCATCTGGTGAAGGCCCTCTCCCTATTTAATTTATAAAAGCTGTACCATTAAAAAATATTTTTGAGCATTTACTATGCATTTGGCTTCAATGTTCATCTTTCTCTACTCCAGAGTTTTAGAAGCAAAGCTACGTTAGGACACAATTCCAAAAGCAAAGTAGCCTGAAGATTGCCTGGGGTAAGACTGCTTCAAAATCAAATCCATGTTTGACAAGAGCTGGCCAGAGAGAGCCCAGTTTCTTCCTGTATACTCTTCTCTGTGAAGCATTCTGGGCAAGAGCTTCATTTCTTCCTAGTCTTTTTCCCTCCACATGATTAAAATACTGCTAAGTAAATTAAAATTTGTCTGTTAGTCCTTTGAGTGTCCAATGGCAGGTCTTTGTGCCTGTGGCTGGCCACACTGCACAATTCCAGGGGTTATGTTCTTAAGATAGATAGTCTAAGATCTGACAGTGCTTCTCAAATTATCTTTGGCATGAGACTAGTTGTTTTTTTTTTTAAATCTCTAATCCATTAAGAGCCAATGTTTGGGGCGCCTGGGTGGCTCAGTGGGTTAAAGCCTCTGCCTTCGGCTCAGGTCAGGATCTCAGGGTCCTGGGATCGAGCCCCGCATCAGGCTCTCTTCTCAGCAGGAAGCCTGCTTCCCTTCCTCTCTCTCTCTGTCTGCCTCTCTACCTACTTGTGATTTCTGTCTGCCAAATAAATAAATAAATAAAATCTTTAAAAAAAACACACAAAAGAAACAATAAAAAAGTCTACACATGAAAAAAAAAAAAGAGCCAATGTTTTAGAATGCTAAAGATGCTTTAGAAAATAACTACAAAATTTAAATAAAACCCAATTTAAAACAATTGATTCAATAGACATAAAATTTCTCAAAGTAGCTTGCTATAGGATTTTTTAAGTGCTCACTCTCAATTTCTTATATCTTTTTGAGCACTGGTGACATCAGTTTCTAAACAATATGGGTCCATGGACTGAACTCCAAGCTACACCCACGGGTCAGGGACACAGATTGTATGGAACGGTGCTCCCCAGTGTTGCCCAGTGCGAGGTCCTGCCTGAGCCCCAGGCACTTGTCAATTTAACTGTATGTCAGAGAACAACTAGGGAAAGTATCAACATGTATAAAAAAAGAGAGAGGGGCAGCAAAAAAGTCTCATGGAGACCCTGATATAATGGCAAATTAGTCGGTTATAGACAAAATAAAAGGCATCGCTGTCCTTACTAAAACCTTATCCCTGAGCCCTAAACCAGCTTGGAGTTAGGAATTCGCATCCACACGCATTAGTGATCTGACGCCATTGGCAGCAAATGAGACCTTTTCCTAGTTAAATCAGGTTTTCTGGCCAAAGTCCAATTTGGGCAATTGCCTCTACCTACATGAATGCCTCCGAACGCTGAAATTGCAGTTCTTCTCTCAAACTACTGTGTAATATTGCAGTCTGCCTTTGAATAGCGGCCATTATAAACTGTAGAGGTAACTACCTTTTTCTGCCAGGTGAAACAATTAAAAAAAAAAAAGTTAGTATGAGTGTGTGTGTGTGGGTGTACGTGTGTCTGTGTCTTCCTTTGTGAGGTTTATGAACATACAAATGTCTTCTCAAGGGGGAAAAAAAACCTGTTAGCTAAAGGTACAGTCAGGATGATGCTTTCATCAGAACAGAAATTTCTCAGGATATTTATATAAGGCAGTGAGACCACAGAACGGAGTCTTCTGTAAATAAGATGTAAATAAGAAGATGCAAACGCCAATAATTGAAGGGCCTGGAAAAGTCTGGTTAAAATCATACTTTAGTTTGATTATGGAGATTTTTGTGGTATAGTATTATTGAAAAGAGAGACTTAAAAAAGATCTTTAAGAAAAGTTTAGGGCATAAGTCTATTTAAGGCTTCCACCTCTCTGCATAATTTTGGTGTTCCTAATCTTTTCTTGTACAGTTGGTGTAAAAAGGGCTATAAAAGTATAACTCTCTGAATATTCATTTAAAAATAAAAATAGACTTCTTAGCTACTTTCCCCCCTTTTTCTGAATCTAATTCCACACTGTTGCCAAAGTCATTTTCCTAACACATGTTCATCATAGAATTCCCTTATGAAGCATCTACATTTGTTCCTAACTCCCCATCAGAACAAATCTTAACAAATCTTAACTCTTCTTAATCCTAACCAACCCTACAGGACCTGGCTCTATTTCACTGACCCAACATTATCTCCAATTACTTCTCAGCATGCACATTCATTGGATTTGGACTGCTCTCCAAGGAATCCCTTGAACTGGTCCTAGGTGTTCTCATCTCTAAGCTCCCACGGCTCACAACTCTGTATAAGCTGGGAAATCCTTTTTCCCATTTTCCACCCTTTAAGCTTTAAATCTTTGTCCATCTTGGGTCTCCCTCCGAAACTCTTCTTTTATTTGTATCATGGAATTTATACTTTAAATAAGTATATTCTCTCTTCTATTATTTCTCGGTATTCATGTGCATTAATTCCATCTGCTTAATGAAATGATGTACTCTTCACAGGCAGATAGAATATTCTCTCTCATGTTGTGTGGAAAGCTGGGCCAGTCTTCCCTTTGCCTCTCATTTGGCACTTTCCCTTCTCCCCCGTCACCCAGGGAAAGAATGCCTCAGGAGCACTGCTCAACTTCTGACTCAGTTACTTTAAAAAAATCCTTAAGGAGCATCATCAGTCATTGTGGATACCCCCATTGTTGGTAAAGGGCCAGAGAGTAAATATTTCATACTCTGGAGACTATGGTTTTTGTCGCAATGACTCAACTCAGCCACTGTAACATGAAAGTGGCTGTAGACAGTACAGAAACAATTGATTGTGACTGCGTTCCAATAAACTCTTATGGACAATGAAATCTGAATTTCAAGTAATTTTCATGTGTCAAGAAATAGAACTCTTCATTTGATATTTTTAAACATTTAAAAATGCAAAAATTATATGTTACCTAACCTTAATGCAGTAATCACTTTGCAATATATACATCCATAAAATCACAACATTGTGCATCTTAAACTTACACAATGGTATATATCAATTATATCTCAAGGAGGCAGAAAAAAATTCAAAACTTGTTCTTAGCTCAAGAGGCCTACAAAAGCAGATGGTGGGTCGTAGTTTGTCTTAGATTATTGTTCCTAAAGTTGTGGCCTCTAGACCATCTGCATCAGAATCACCTAGGATTGGGAGTTACAAAGAATATAAATCTGGGACGGAGTGAAACAGAATTTCTGAGCACATTCAGGATACTAACACACAGCTCTGAGTCATTACCTCTAGAATGCCAGTGATCCCTAAACTTCGTGAGTTAGTATTAGGGAGCCAGTAAGAAAGGTTCTAACAAGATGGGACGATAACAAAGCAAGCTCCTTAGGAAGCTATTTTGTAAGACTTACAGCCTGCTGGAAGAACATCAACAACAGGGACTCCATGCTTTTAATCAGCATTTTAGAAACGTTTTTAGAAGCAAAAGATTTAAAACCTGGAAATTCTAAGTGTTTGCATTTAACATACATGTTATTTGGAATATCAGTAGATGTGGGAAGTCTTTATTTAACTTAAACTTAGTAAAAATGGAAACATATTCTTTGGGAAGGAAAGAAACTCACATTCCTTGTTAAATATAATGCCTGCAATTAAAAAAATGCAACAGGAAAACCATCTTTATGTTTTTGCCTCTGGAGTTGAGTCCTTTGTGATCTATGGCAAATTCAGAAGCAATGATTTATTTCATTATGAGCAAACACTTCTGAAGGGCAGATATAATGCATTTCTAAAGACTCTGCATAAACTCATTTACCTAAAACACTGAATTATAAAAAAGCATCTGGTAGGAAGAAGAGCCATCTGGAATGCTGTACCCTTTGGCCAATGTGAATCAATGGAGGCCGGAATGTGACCCACCTGAGTAGAGCGGGTCTAGTAGTTTCTCATCCACAAATCACCACCATGTGTATTTTGCAAATCATTCCCTGAGTCTTAAGGAAGAATAGGGGACAAATGAGGGCTTGACTCTCATGTCTAACACTAGCCAAGATTTATTGAGTACCTCCTCTGTGTCAGGCACTGTGATAAATGGCTTACATGGTAGTTTTACATTTTACAGGTGAGGAAACCAAGTTTTCCAGATCATAAGGAATGTGTCTAAGATCCCACAGGTCAAGTCAGGTCATAAGTCTGAGCTCAGGGCCTCTGCTCCTGACAATTCTACTGGCTGTCCTACACCATCACATTGGAAGGAAACAAGGCTTTGGAGGGTTTTCTTTCACTCTAGCTGGAGAAGAAACCAGAGACTGGGTGCTGGGTAGACTCTGGCAAATGGGTTGAGCCTCATGGCAAAGAGGCCAGCATTCTGGTGTGGCCTTGTGCTACGTCAGGACGAGGCACCCCTATTATCCTATTAGGACACGGAGCCTGCAGTAGACAGCTGTGGCTCACCCTGCTAAGAAGAGATACAATAGTTTCTCCTTTGATGGTAATGCTTGTTTGGGAATCAGGGAGCTGAGTGCCTCATAGGAAGAGACAGTGACAGAGCAGGCCCGTTATGAGTAAACCTATCTTGCAAGACCTCCACCTAAAGAGGGGGACATCAACAGGGACCACCACTGACTTCATTAAAGAGGGAACCTGGGTTCTGGCAGAAGTGGACAAGGGCATCAGATGAAAGTTCAGATTCCAAAAAGAGATTCAGGGGACACCCTGGGCCCCTGAACCATTCTGGGCCAAGGGATCCACCAACCTCGTAAACAGGGATTGGTGATCCAAAGAAAAACCCATTTAATTGAACATGGCTATAATAAGTGTGCTTAAATTAACTGCTGGTATACTGCATATATTTGAGTCAATACTATATTTGATTCAATACTTTTTTTTTGGGTCCTTATTAATTTCCCAAGTTAAAGAACACCTTCAAGTATGTCTCAGGGAAATAAGAGTAGGACTAATTTGACCATGCCTGATGACCTAGAGCAGATGAGTTTTCCCCAAAACTTGATAGTGCTGTTTTTTTTTTTTAAAGATTTATTTATTTTAGAGAGGGAGGTAGAGGGCAGAGGGAGAGAGAATTGCAAGCAGACTTCCCACTGAGCATGAAGCCTGATGCAGGGCTTCATCTCATGACCCTAAGATCATGACCTGAGCAGAAATCAAGATTTGGATGTATAATTGGCAGCCATCTGGGTGCCCCTGAAGTGCTGTTTTGAATTAAAGTACTTTCAGATATTGTGGAGTTGAAGTATAATGCTACTTTTATGATATAACAATGACAATTTAAAATCCAACAGTGTGTGGTATATAAAGCCAGCTTTATAGCACAATATAATATTTTCAAAGGGCAGGAGTTAGGTCAGCACAATTTCTGATCACTTCTGCTGGGAACAAGGTTTTATTTCTCTGTGAGAATTTATGTTGTTTAAGAATTTTACAAGAGGTGAAAATAAGTTTTTAAAAACTTTCTTTTCTAATACTTTTTAGTAAATATGCAATTTATAAATAACAAATTTCATATGTGAACTAAAGTTCACATTTTCCATCTGTCACTCTGATTACTGTTCATAATCAGTCATTCCCCAAATTTCTGAAGGAATCAATTTAAATTCTAGGCTCTCATGCAAAAATATCTAAAAGTATTGATACTTTCATGGGCATCTTGGGTGATTCATGCTACTGAGGAAAAAAAGAGAAAGCGGAGTAACTGGCATGTCTTCTTCTTCTGATGCCAGCTCAGATTCTGGGTATCTA